>VXBC01004465.1:195489-234190 GCA_013399945.1 Ploceus nigricollis | reverse complement strand
GGAGGTGACGTAGCGTGTCAGAGTCTGGTTGAGGGCCGGCTCCATCCGAGCGAGGCACGGCTTGTCCAAGACAATGACTTTGACAATCTGCTGGCACTGTACAAGTGTCCCCGCCGAGGCGGGGTGTGAGGGCACCAGTGCTGTCTCCAGCTGCTCCCGTGGCATGTTAAGACGCATGCTGGGCTGCATTCCACTCTCGGGCCCCAGGGCGGAGTTGTGCTGGTACGTTTGAAGCCTGTTGTGAATTGACACCTAGTTTAGAAACAGCCAAAGAAGCATTAAATGTTACAAGACTCTTCCCATCCGCTGCTAGTGGCTGCCCTGAACCCCCGCCACCAGACGACCTCGCATGCATTCAACCCTCCCTCCCTCCCTTAAAAAACCAGAATAGGTACGAAGCTGGCTGCACAGTCCCACTCAACAGCCCCATTGTCCCCATCCAGCCTAAGTGTCCCTGTCCTTTCCATCAGGTCAAAGGCAGCAGAGCCGGCGTTCCCGAATGCAGTGCGACTTTGATTATCCAAGCAGCACAGGGAACACAAATCAGTTCTAAGAGTGGAAGTGTCCGTGAGTTCTCATGGAAATGAACAGACCTCGAGGTCATGACTGTGTCCCCACCAGCAAAAAGGAGAGGGGGACCAGACCACAAGGTTTGAGATAATCGAGGCTGTACGTTTCAGCAAAATGACAGCAGCTGAATCTGAGATAGAGAGTGACAGAGAAACTCAAGCCTTTCCCAGTTCCCTGCCTTTCTAAGTAGGAAGGTACACCACATGACTGGCTAATCTGTTTACAAAGGAAAAAGCAGAAACCTGACACAGTCTAGCAAAAGGCAGCTCCCTCTGATCCATTTGATGGTTTTTCAGTGAAAGGAAATGATTTTCAAAAAAAAAAAAAGAAACAAAAAATGCCCATCTAGCTCATACAATGATAAAAGAAATTCATGATGAAATGGCAGCAGATTAGATAATCTCAGAGAAATGGAAATGCTCCTCTGCTGGCAGAGTAATACTTGGTCAGCTGAAAGCAGGTAGGGAAGCAGGAGGTCATCAGGGTTTCCACATCGAGATGCTTATAATGGAATCACATAAGGGAGCTCACTGAGACCAGTCTGAAAAGGATGAGCTGGCCTGGACAGGAGGTCCCTAGCAGGAGAAGTGCAGCAGGGAAATAATGCTTCCCAAATGATGGATGAGGTTATAGTTCCTCCTGGCAAGGACATGGGCTGATGGAGACCCCAAACCAGAGCTAAGTTGCTGGCTTAAAACAGAATGTCAGTCAAGAGACAAGCCCTGGGTAGGAAACAAGTGCTCGCAGGTTGGCGTGGCACTTCCAGCCAGGCAGGGGCACAGGTGGGACAGTGGGGCTGCCCTGAGGGTTCTGGCAGAGCCAGCAGCTGCACCAGCAACTGGGAAGGAGAAGCTGTGAAGTGACCAAGCTCCCCACCATGCCGGAACAAGGATGAGCTGTCTGTCCCTATCCAGACATGGAGGCTGCTCAGACTCACTGCACAGCAGGACATAATATTGTGTCAATATCTATTCAGCTGCTGGAGCATCCCACAGGAAAAACTGGTTGCTGGGCCATGAAGTGCCAATGACATTAGGATACATGGAAGCCATTCTACACAGGGAGACACTTCTCCCAACAGGAATAGCAAACTGGCTGGCAGAGGCACCTTTCCCAGGAAGGGATATCTGCAGCAAAATAGGGTGCTCTCCAGGGAAAAGAAGCAGCACCTACTCCCCACAGAGAAGCTGAATTCTTTAAGTAAATATATTATGCCAAGAAGGGAAAGAACTACCCTGGAAAAGGGAAGGTTCAGGACAATGGAGATATTTCAGACAGAGAGAGAGTAGGAAGTAGTTGATAAGATTTTCAGTGTGAAGATTGCATTTTCCTGTTTCCTCACAGGCAGTGAGAGTATGGGTATATGTGAAGAAACAGGCAACCCACTGGATGCTAGACATTCCTGCAAAGATAGATGTACACAGGACAGCCAAGCTCCCTACCTAGGAAGGTGAAGCTCTGAGGAAAGTCTGGTGTACAAAGGCCATGCTTAATCCCCTTCAGGGGGATGGAGAGACAGAGCTGCAAAGATAGTGCAGGAAAGCTGGGCTGTGGGGAATTTGCATGTGATGCTGCATGGAGTTAGCATGTCAGGGAAGTCCTTAGTGGGGTTTTCAGTCTCCCCAGAAGCAGTGGGGTGGGTTAGTCTACAGCGTTTGGGAGCCTGGTCCATGAAGGATGTTACAGTTATAGAAACGGATTGAAAATGCTTTGAAGTTTAGTTTGGATTTGAAAGTTGTATTACCCGTCCTAGCAGTAACTTTTAATTGTATCTCTGGAAATTGGTAAAATTGTCAGTCTGGCTGGGGAGGCATTGATTAAAACCTGAGAAAAGAAACAACAGAGAATGTGAGAAGTGCTGAAGTGAGAGAGAATTACTTACCTCAGCTGCTCTGCACTCTACTTACCTCCACTGTGCTGTCCGAGACCTTCTCCCCCAAATCCTTCTTGCCTTTGAAACAAAACAAAATATCTCACTCATGAGATCTGCCCCTCTAGTCAAGAGCTGGCCCTCATACTGTGGACTGGAGAGTTAAAGGGAGAGGTGCAAGGCCAATCCAGACCCTCCTGCAACCTGTTAGCTGCTTAGTGGGGTGAGTTTTATCAGTTCAGGGAAGAAAATTGGGCCAGGCTCTTCAGAAGTTACCCATGCTCTATCAGTACCAGCTCTTTACCAGGTATTACAGCTACAGACTGGGTAATGAGACTTCAAGGGTTTTCCTAGGGTATTTGAACAATGTATATGCTCTCGTATTTCCACTACTAGGCCAAGGCTAAAGGATACAAAACTGAACACTTATTTTTGCAGTTATTCTCACAGGAACCAGTGAGAACACATTTACAAAGGCAGCACTTCTAGACCAAAAAAAAAGTTGGGTGCTGGGTGCCCTCTTACCTGTTGGAGAGCCCTGCTTAGACTGCAGTTCCATCTGGGCTCCATTGGTCCTTAAGGAGAGAGTCTTCGTCCCTTGCTGTTTCTCCAGTTCCCCTGCAAAGCAGACATGTGGAAATAACTGAGGGGAGGGATGGAGGGAAGGTCACCAGCATATTGAAGGAACAAAATAGGAAGTCAGCAAGGAGAATTAATGCAAGGAAATCACAAGTGAGTGTCAAGAAGGGAGAGAGGAACAGCCAAGAAAAAACAGAGACTGGAGAGGATTTGATATGTGAAGAAACTTAGGTATCTCTATAGGACCTTCTACATATGACCTACATTTATACAGGATGGGCTAGTGCTGCACAGATGGGGACCACTGCAGCTGAGCTGCTCTGGCTCATCAGTCTGTGCATGGACAGGCCATCAAAGGCTACATGGACATCTTGTGTGTATAAGGCCATGGAGTGACAGACTGCTTGTCCTCAGGACAACTCTGGTAAAGGTACGAGATCTACTCCAGCTATTTACAGGTCATATTTGCTTAGTCAAAGGAGTATGGGACAGAAAAGAATCTTCTGGGTGTGACAGTCTAAGCTTCTCTATTCCAGGCTGCTGTATCACACTCCCTGTTTCATTAGCACTGTAAGTAGTTAAGTCCTTCCATTTCTCCTGCTGGCCGGTGGTCCCAGAGTGCTTTTTCATCCTATCAGTGAACCCAGGAACATCCTTGTGCTGCTCATCCTCTTTGCCCCTGTTCCTGAGGAACACTTTCTTTACCCTTTTTGGCTTGTAGTCACATGCAGTGTGATGGCATTGGAGAGTGAATTGTATGAGAGACCCTTACATTCAATTCGTATCTGTTCCAGTTCTGTCACTTCTGCTATTGACTCTTTCAGGTCTTCCACAAACTTCTGCATTTCCTCAGCACCCAGAGCACAGAAGTGTAGTACCTGTTTTTTCTCTGAGCCTGAAACTGGAGTCACCAGTGTAATGCCATGGGGGTAATCTGAAAAAAGATGTGCCAGCAAAATAAAGAGGTGTTAGGCATTCTTGATGGAGTAGTTCGTTGTTTTGGTACATCTGAAGGACAGAGAGTTTTCAGCATGAGTCCAATGGAATTGCACACCCAGAGCTTGTCACACTGCCAACTGTGGGAACCTGCAGCACTGCAGCCCTCCAAGAGAACAGAAGGACCAAGCTGCAGCAGCAAGGCAAGTGTCACCAGCACCACAGTGCTGCCCAAACCAGACAACTCTAGCTCTTAGTTACTTTTAGTGCAGCACTGGGCCCAGGAACCTGAGCACAGAGGTGAGACTGTAAAGCCTTTCTCAATGTGTGGAAGAGTAAACAGTGTTTATGAGGCCAACGACACTTTGTCTCCTGTGGGAGATGCAGCAGGAGAGGTTGTCATCTGGAGTCAGAGCCATTGCATCCACAGTGGCAGGACTTGTCCCCAGTCTCTCCTTTCATCTGCAGAGAACACAGGAGGGGCGTTGGCACAGCATGCGTGGGGAGCTCATTGCACTCTGCAGAGAGAATGGTCAATGTGTATTTGTAGGTCTCTGCTTAGTACTCCTCACAGGCAAAACACACAGGAATGTAAATGAAAGGCCATGCCCAGAGAGTGAAAATAAACAGCAAAAGGCCTTATGTTTTAAAGATCAGCTTTGTGTGCAGGGAGGTGATGACTGGAGATTCAGCCAATAGAATCAGGAGAACATGAGAGTGCAGAGAACTTGCCACACTTTTGACTACACTTCCTCTATCATTTGCTCAGTGGCTGGTGGTTTCAATCCCTTTCCTCCTTTTCTTTCACATTCCTCGAAATTTAATTTCTGTCTTCCCCTGTTCTGCTTTCACTTCTCCTCCAGTGCTCCTACATCTGCCTGCCTTCCATGGGCAGCCTTCCTTTATTAGCCTGCCTTTATCAGTCTTTCCCAAACAAGCCAAGGCCTAACCTGTTATTTTCAGCCAGCCCTCTGCTCCCCCTGTTTTCATGCCAAGCTCTTTTCCCACCCTGTGTCTCTCTCATCTGTTCAGATCACAAGATCTTGGTCACATTTGCTTTACTGTCTCTGCAGAGGATACACAACAGGGCACCTTTGCCAGAAGATTTGGGCACTCCAAGGATAGTCATGCTACCCCTGAAAGCTGATTCCAGCTCTGATGGTGCCTCCTGGGGATGCTCAGGTATGAATGGCCCTTTAGTTCACAGGCATGTGGGAGCTTCTGCATGCTGCAGAGTAGGGTGTTGGGAGAGTGACTCATGCTGCCAGTAGAGTAGAGGAGGGATAGAAAAAACTTAGTATAGCCACAGTGCTGCTACATTTTTCCTTCCTTGCAGCATGTTCTCCATGTGTTCACAATGGAGAGCATTGTGATCCCAGGGGATTGTGCCCCTGATCCCAGGGGCATCAGCCATGCTTGCCTGGGACTGCTGTGCTGCCCCTCTGCCTGTGCCAGCAGGAAGCCTGCCTGTTTCTGGAACTCCTGCACGGCGCAACCAGCCCCAGTCATGACACATCATGGCTCTATTCCCAGACCATCAAGGTCAGGCTGACTAGGGCTGGCCTCTTGCCATGCTTTGGTGGGTACTGTTCCAAGGGCTCTGCCTCTGCCTTGGGAAGCTCTCAGCACAGCATGGCACTGTGCAGGGAGGTGGCAGCAGCACCTTTGCCTCTGTCAGCATCAAAGGCAGCAGTGGGGGTTGTGACTTTGGGCACGAGGGGAGAGGGGTATAGCTGGCAGCAGTTCTCTCAACAAGATTCTGCACCAACAGTTGGCTTCTGGAAGCTCAGTAGGATGTATATGGGGATTATTTCCCCCAGTCTTCACCACTGGTGTTGTCCCTGCCACCATAACAAGCCAGATCCTTCAGTGAGGCCCTTCTGCAGATGCTCAGACCTAGAAGTGGTACCAGGAGCTTCTTCTCATCACAGTGTACCTAAACAGTCATCTCCTTGGCACAAGCCTCAGTTTTCTCTCCTCCACTTTTAACTCTGACAGAATCTCTCTCCTAATGCAAACTCACGCAGCCCCCTCCCTCCTTCTCCTTTTCCCTGCCAAACCCCTCCAGGAAACCCAGGAGCAGTGGACTTACACTCATTCTCAAAGAGATGGAACTGCATCCCTAGCAGGCCGACTGACTTGCAAAATGTGTACGTTGAGGAGCTTTTCTTCTTCGGGCAAAGCTTGAGGATCTGTTGGAGGGAGAGAAGCATCATTGGTGCTGGGGAACAGTGAGGCAAGAACGATGCAAACTGCTCAAAGCAAAAAAGCTCTGTTAAGTGTACATGGGAGCAGTGTTTGCTGAATGACTGGCTCTCTGCTGGAGAGCTGCCTGGAATGTTGCACTTATAACAACACTTCTGGAATCCTGTAGGCATCTCCCTGGGCCCACTCAGCTCTCTCTCAGAGGTGCTTGATTACCACAGGTTGACTTTGAAAGGGTAATTCTCTTCACCAAGGAACAGATGAAAAGGCAAAGGGAAGCCTGTCATAAATACTTTAGAGCTGGGAACAAGAGTGTATGAGAATGCTGTGCTGTCCTTGTACCTCAGCACTAGTTCTTGTGGACCTGGTTTATCCCATGGAGTAGAAGGATAGCAAGGAGCAGACCCTCTCCCCACGCTGATAACTGTGCAAATGGCTGCAGAGCAATAGCTGGGTAAAGCTCTCTTATCCTCTCCTTCTACAAAAGAATTTGGGTTTAGCCTTGCATCTGCTGCCACCACAGTTTTACTTCGCCATTAAATTCAGCAAACTTCCATTTTGTTTGGCCTCCTTCCAGTCCCACTGTAACTCTGCTCTCCCGTACCTGTATAATTCCATTTCTGGGGCAGGACACTTTCAAAAATACTCTGCACATCTGGGGGTCTGATAAGTACTATCTAGTCTGCTACAGCCTTTTCCATGTTAGGAGGCAGTGATTTTAAAGTGTCTGGCAGGAAAGATTGAAAGGGCATGAGAGGGCTCTGTCTACTGTAGTACAAACAGACAAAGAAATGAACCTCCCTTTCATGAAATGAACCTCCCTGCTGGCAAAGGCATGAGAGAGAGCCATAACGTTGCTTGGATGGCTGTGGGATGTGACACTTTGTTTTTTCAAGGGTTTACTGGAGTTTTAGATTTAGTAGGTTTTTAATGGTGAAGGGTCCAGAGCTGTGTCTTACAATGTTGATGAACCGGGAGCTGTCCTTAGAACAGAGGGAAAACGGATGTTGTGGACTGGTTTCAGATTTCCTTACAGAAACCAGGGCAGGTTTTATTACTGCAGTGCCTAATTGCCCAAGCACACTCACCACCAGCAGGTCATTGAAGAGGAAGACTTCCCTTTGGTGAGCTGCCTGCTTCTGCACTTTGTTCACATCGGTCACTTCGAACAGGCGGCTGCAGCACACCAGCCGGCGGTGCGGCACCGACAGCACCTGCAGGGAGCACACAAGGGCATGCAGGGCCTGAAGGAGGGGCCACTGTGGGTCTCTCCCACCCTCAGACTGCACAACTCTGCCCAGTGACACAATTCCACCCACTCTGCCCAGACAAATCACTTCTAACCACCACTCCTTGCCATCAATTTTCCTGCTGGTGCAGTAACAGAGAAAGCCTTTGTGATGCAGGTGAATCAGAGGGCAGACTAAATGCAACCTCCTTGCTCACACATCCTATCTCTGGCTTCCAGCCCTTGGGTCACTGCTCATCCTCTCTCACCTCACTGGACATCTGCAGGTTTCCTGGGCTTTGAGAAATCATCCTGCTTTATTTTGGATAAACAGCATGTGTGTTCTTGCACTACAGATTGGTTACTGCCAAAGAAGATGGCTGTACTTTGGGGATCTCTTAACCCCAGCAATTTTTAGGGAACTCATTAGAGACAGACAGATAAAATTGTTTTCTACCACCTTGCCTTTCACTTCCTACACCCTTAAAAGGCCTGAAAGTTTGAAACACTGCAGACCTATCAGTTGAGCCAGCCAGGACCTGCAGTAAAATTCATGGGCAAACAATTACAGCACTAGATACTGTAAACTCTGGCCAAGGAGATCCCTCAAAATTAGGAAAGAATGAGATAGCAGGAAATAAAGAGTTTGGAGAAAAAGGAGTACATTTGTAGAGACAAGCAAGGAAAGTATTACATAAGAGAAGAAAGGCATAGAGGAAAAACACAGAAAAGAGGGCAGGGAGAGAGGTGGGGGACAGAGGGGCTGAGTGGGTGCCAGTGGGGGTTATGGGTGCTCACCGTTTTCATTCCAACTATGGACTTCTCCACTTTGGTGACATAAGTTACATGGTCCTCATTAGATTTTAGCTCTTTCTGCTGGATCCTCTCATAGATCCCCACCACCAAGTCCCGAGGGATGTCAGCACCGTCGTCCACCCCTGCCAAACACAATAAATATTGGTCAGGCCAGCCAGAGAGAAAAGAAAAGGGGAGAACCAGTGGTCCCTGGCAGGTCACTACTGCCTCTGCACTGTGCAGTGCTGGGAAGGCTGAAGGGGAATAGCAATACTTCACTTCAGGCTGTCTCCTTTGTTTCTCTAGTGCATCTAATGCACCAGCAGGAGAGACTGACATCTCTAAGGCCAATGCAGTTGATTTCATTATTCCATTGCTCTGCATGGTGGCTCCTTTCCATGTGTTCCCTAAGGTTTTATAGCCACAATTTCACATTCATCTATCTTGGGCCACTCAGCAGTAACCCCTGCATTGATTTTGTATCATCAGAAGTGCTAGATGTGGAGAAGGCCTATGATGGGATTCAGCAGCTCTTCCTGCCAATGCAAGCATCATCTATCCTTGTCTGCTTGGTGACCTCCACCATTTTCCTTCTGTGCTGTCTCCTAGGAATAATACTTCCCTGTTATTCTGTTTGTGGTATATCTGCCTTGACCCTGCTCCTTTCCTCTTTTACATCTCCTTAGATAATTCTCCAGATTTCGCTGTCTGACCCTTCAGACAGCAGAAAGGTTTTTTTCACCCTTCCGTAAGCCAAACACTGAAAACCAAGTTTCCAGTCCTTCCTCCAAACTGAATTCCTCCAGTCATTTTATATTGATTTTCTCTGCATTCCCTCCAGCTCCCTGGTCTGAGATGTACTATCCTGAGTGATGCAGGTGAGGACCTGCTGAGAAATGGAAAGGCACTGAGATGTCCTGCTCCCTTACCTACATCCTTGCAAACGTATCCCAAAAAACATTTTGAACACAGGGTGGTGAAGCTGCTGGCCTGGGCATTGGCCTGCAGGTGAGTCTGGATTGAACTGTCTCTCCTTGTCTGTGATGGGGTGACATTCACTTGCTCTAATGAGTTGTGGTGTGTTGCACACTGGAGGTGAGTGACCTTCATGCTGGTTTAATTCATTGCGGTGTGAACTGACAGTTTTTAAGGCAACCCTAAGTGTAAGTTAACATTAAAAAAAAAACCCCTCTTTTGTTAGTGCTATCAATTGTAATACTAAAGGGGGTGATGGCAGGTAGCAGACCCATTCAGTACCTGTAGAATTAACTTGAAAGGGGGCCTCAGTGTCACATTATATGAGACTGAACCAGGTGACAAATTGTGGAAGGTGTGGGAGGCTGAGATGACACTTTCTGAACAGCAATCAGGACAAAGAAACAAGTCAAAGGAACCCAGAAAAGTGCAAAATCTTCAGAAAAGACAGGAATTTATGCTGGAAAAACTTTGAGGGAGCTTTATATGAATTGCAGATGTGCAGTAAGAGAAACTTGGAAAATGGCTGACCTAGGATGACCTAGGAATGAATATGGCTGGGAAATTAGACAATAATTTGTCTAGACATGATGTCAAAAAGGCCAAACAATACTGAGCTGAGTTAGTAGATCTGAAAATAAGAACAAGGGGGTAGCTCTATATATGAGTATGTTGTGACCACATCTGAAAAAGTGCTTTTAACAACATATTACCAGGATGGAAAGGACTGACCTTGAAAATAGGAGAAAATTGATTTGGGGAACTGATGTATCAGAAATTGCAAAGAAGTAATGTATGCATGAACTCTGTCACGCCTACAGTTACTATAAGTAATTGCAGGCAATTAAGAAGGGGAAGATTTAGCCTGAATAAAAGGAAAATGTGTTCATATATTCAAAGCAGCAAGTAGGGCTTGTTTAGCACAACCCAGCAGGGTCTAAGAAGGATGGAGCTGAACAATAAGAAAATGGAATACAATGGACTGTTTCCAAGCAATGAGATATATTAAAAGATGAAGCCATCTCTCAAAGGAAAATGGTTGGTTTCTGAGAAGGCTGGACAGCTTTCTGCAGAAAACAAAGTTAATTAGAATTTCCCTTCCCCAGCACCCTAGAAGGCATCTCAAAGGTCCTTCCATGTCTGGCTCACAGGCAAGCAGCAGAAGACCTGGAAAAAGACAGTTCCACTAGGTTTTTCCTGCCTTCATCCAGGCAGAATTTAGAAAAGCAAGAGGGCAAAAAAGAAAAATCAAGGCAGAACCCTCACCTCTCAGGTTGCGAATGAAGTCCTCCAGCATCATCTTCCTGTCAGGCTTGATGTTGGGGCTGTACATGTCTGTGTTGAGGAGGATGATTGCAAAGGCCAAGATGAAGATGGTGTCCGGGTTGTGAAACTGCTGGACCACATCTGGGTTGCACATGCAGTACCTCTGGCTGCAGCAGGAGGGATGCACACACTTAACATGGAACATGGGAGGAGCCCTCTGCTCCAGCCTGGCAATGGCTTTACCCCAGGCAGATCACATTCCTTTCACTCCACCTCTCACACATCAGAGAAGGAACCCACTGCTCTCTGAAGGCAAATTTTCCCACTAGTGGCTGAAGCAGGCCACTGAAACTTCAGCCTTCTTGTCCTCAGGAACCAAAAAAAGCAAGTGAGACTGGAGTGGACTCCTCAGAGTGTGTCAGTACACAAGTGTAATACAGGAGGTGTCTGCTCCAGCCTGCCTTGCTGAACACCCCTCTGGATGCACCAAGGGAGAGCTGAGCAGCCCTGCAAGCCCCTCTGCTTCTCTTCCTGTGAGTCACCAATGAACAGGGAATCCCTTGCTGGAAGCCATGTCAGGACTGGCCTCACTCTGGCCCGTGGTACCCTTCATGCCACTGAACATCTGACAAGGCCACAGCTGTGACGCAGCAGTGGCACACAGGACTCCATCCTTCAGGAGCCCCTCCATGATCCCCCCCTTTGGAAGGGAAGTCTGTGGGCATTCTCTCCATGACTGCTGCTTTTTTGCCTTGGGTGTGTTGTGTTCCCTGCTTCCCCTGGTTGCAGCAGAGGGGCTGCAGGGCTCCTTCTCCTACCTGAAAGCCTCGATGAGCCGCTCCACCTTCTGCGCCTCCCCCTGCACGCGGATGTGGGCCTGGAATTTCCGCAGGGCTTCGTCCAGCTCCATGCCTGAGAAGTCCATCTCATCCACCACACAGCTGTGAGAGGGGGACACAGCCTTCATCAGAACATCCTCCCGTGGATGACAGCAGGCAGGCTCCTCCACGGTGGTACTGAGGCCCAGTTCCCAAGGGAAATCCCATGGGAGGGGCCCTGAGACATCACTATGGCTTCCTGGATCCTGCTTACCACGGCAGTGATGTCACTCAAGTGCTTCCTGCATTCTACAGCTGGTGAGCAATTCTTGTGCTTTACTATATATTTTTATATATATATATGTGTGTGTGTGTTTGTATACACCTTCATATATACATATCACACTATAGACAGTATATACATTCACATGTGCATATACAGTATGAGTATGTGTATATATATATGTATTGATACTTACCTGTGTCTATATAGATATATAGACACCTATATTGACATAGCTATTTAGACACCTGTATCAATATCAATAAGACCAGAATCAGCTCAGAGAAAATAGGAAATGGAAGCTGTTGTACAGAAATAACATGCAATATTGCTCATCTGGTGTCACTTGGCATTTCGGCCTGATTCACTGCCCACTGGAAATTCGTGGCCAATTTAGATACCCCCAAGAAGGGGATGACACCTCTCTTATTTCCCACTAAAGCATTCTCAGCTTATAAAGGCCCTGCTGTTAGTCTCCAAAACCTACCACTACAGTACTTGCTCTCTGTATTAGTCAAATAATCTACTTGTTCTTATTCTTACTGCACAATATTTCAGTCACTTGTAATGACAACACCTTTCTCATGTGGCTCCAGCACATTCTGTTAGCATATTCCTACCTTTTGTGCTCAGGTCATTACTGCAAGCATTAATCAAAAGAAACCCCTGTTCATAATGTCCCTTAGGCCCAACTTCCCATTTCAGCAGAGTATGTAGGCACTAATGTCTGTATCAGCCAATTTGCTCCCTTGTTTATGATTCCTCTGCTAATTCCTCTCTCTTCCACTCTCAACAAAAAAATTCTCATGTCCAAAGCTTTGCTGAAGTCTATATTTATGTTCTGCATGTCCCCTGTCTAGAAAACTAGTTATTCTAACAGAGACAGACAGCAAATTATTCTATTTTCCACTGACTTTGGTATGTACAATTAACCTTCCTGCTTGTCATTATTCTTTCCCAAAAATAAATTTTCAAAACTAAAATTCTGTCTGACAGATTAAGAAAATCACAGGTGCCAAAATCCCACCTTCCTTAAATATAAAGTTACTAATTTGCTAATGGGACCACCTTGACATTAGAAGTGCATTAAAAATTCAAGAACTTCATATTTTCTGCTGCTTTTTACCTTGGATGCTGCTTCTATTAGCCCCTTAACTGCTTTATTTAATCCTTTGTATTGTGTTTGGGTTGCTTTGTCATGTGGAAAGCATAAACTGATCCCAAATTTAAGGTTATTAAGGTGGAAATTTTCCCCAAGACAGGTTGTCTGGGACTTTATGAGGAGTGGTATAGGGAAAAAAACAGGGGGAGGGGATTAGCTGTCTTCTGGATCCTTCTGTTTCCTAGGATTATCTGGAAATTTTGCCAAAGAAACCTCTACTAATAAAGGGATATGCTGTTACCAGTTTCCTCCTTTCTGAGATAAACTGGGGGTGTGTCTGTTGGTTGCTTCTAAGTGCTGCAGTTTGCTGTGGGTTGTTGGAAAGTGGTTTGTGAACTAAGCTGTTGAGTGCCACATGCAGCCTTGCTAGAATAAAAATCTGTGGCACAATTCCTCAAATGGGTGAGGGACAGAGTTCAAATGCTAAGAAAAGTCTCTGCATTCCTCCATTGCCTTATTGATTCAGGAGTTATCATCATTTAACTGGGGTGACACCCACAGAATAACTTAACCAAGAGCTCTGACTGAACATAAAGTGCTTTATATCTTCTGAGGTTGGACTTGTTACAACCTCAGCTAGGAATTGTGGGCTCTTTCTCTGCACAAAGTCCATACAATCGAAATTCAGAAACAAATAGGGAGCAAGGGAAGAGAATCAAAGGGATTGCTCTCATAGGAAATCTTCTATGAAATATTTTTTTATCTCTCCAAGAGGTGGACTGCAGAGACACTTGGCAATAAGAAAAACTTCCTTCACTGCATCTTTCCTTTTTTATTTTTATTTTTCTCATACTTATACTCAGTCCCTTGGGTTAACATCAAGGCATTCTGCTTCTTGGAATTTATCGTTGATAGTAAAAACAGTTTTCCTCTTGTTAGTGGTTATTGTGTTCACAGCTGCAACCACCTCTGCACTTGGGCTTTTGTTATTATTTTTTAATCCTTTCCAGTGTGCAAATGTTTGTCAGCACTGACCCCGGTGATTTTGCTGCTATTGTCTGCTTCCAGACATGTGAACACTGAGTCCTTGCATGCCCCAGGGACACCCGCTAAGGTCACCCTAGTAGCCCCAATCCACCATCATTAAATCATCTCTCTTTTGCTTACTCCTTCCCTCTTTGATCAGCCTTTCCACCTCCACACAGGTTGCCCTAAAACATCCTCCCCTTTGTGTTCACATCTCAAGTAATAAAGTCAATGCCCTTAATACAGAAAGCATTGAGCCTTCATTAGGACAAGTAGGACAAGGCAGCTGTTCATAGCTCCTTTCAAACTCAAGCAGGCATTGCTACTTGAGTTATGCTTGGATTCTCCTATGAGGGTTTCTCTCACAGACTGACTGATGCAGGTTTACTTTGTAAATTCTAACTCCTGGGAGTCTCTTCCATTTGTCTCTCAGCCCAAAGAACAGTGTCCCCTGTCCTGAGAAAAGTTGACCAGGCAGAAAGGACAGGTTAGGAAGAATGTTTGATTCAAGCAAAGTCAGCCTGTGCTTGGATTTGATTCATCTGACAAATCCTGTGCCAAAGGTCTGAAGAACAACTCCTAGAGGAGCCATCAGGTACCAGGCTGCTATTTCTGCTGTTAGACAGGCAGAAAGAAAGAGGGATCAGACTTGTCTGTTACTTTTGTGTGCAAATTTGACACAGCAAAGTCCATTCAAAGAGCCAAACAGCCTTGTGCTATGGGTCTGCCATGTTCTTCCTCCTTTTCTAGACAGCTGGAAGTTTTGCAGCCTTCCAGATTCAGATTCTGGCTTCAGATTCCTGCACAGACTTGCATTAACTTTCCAAATGCACTCTGGTAACTGTGTCAGACATCCCCTGAAGTGCAGCACAACTTTTCTTTGTGAAACCAGACCAAGGAGGTCTTTTCTTTCCAAGCTAAAGACCATGGAAGCTGACAAAGAGTATGAGAGCAGGTAGCTCTCTGCATCTAAGGAATAAACCAAAAACTTATGTGCACATGCCAAAACCAGTGCTGAGTTCATTTTCCCACAAACAGCTGGACACCTGTGAGATGCCTGTTCCAGGAGGCTTGAGAGATGATGATACAGGGGCACAGTAATCACCTTATAAAATCTCATGTTTCAATTCCTTCCTGCCCAGGAACTTGCAACAAGCCACACAAAATGAACTCACAGTGCATTCAGAGATTCATTTAGCCCACTATCTGCAAGGAGATCACTGTGGCTATTTGGATCATGTTGTTGAAGTGAGCAGGAAAAGTGCTGGCTCCCTGCCTCGTGAACAAGGGGCTGGGGGTTGAGGACTCTTGGGCCACCTGTGTACCTGAGGAGTTTGATCTGCCCTGAAGCACCTCACAACAACAAGCAGAGAATTCCATACCGGGTTCCAGGACCAAAGAGTGGGCTCCTAGGTGGATTATTATGCTTAGCTGTTATCTCTCTTGTAGCCTCCTAGGCTAAAGGGAAAAGATCCCCCTGAAAGTTGGGTGGACATAATGGCAGAAGAGCTGTGAGGATTTAGCACAGGGCTAAGCATGGCAAAAGAGCCTGTGGCAAAAGGGTTCAGTGAAGGCAGGAAGCAGCTGTATCATGTGGGGCTGGGAACTGCTCACCCAAGTGTAATGACCTATTTTCCAGCTTTTCTGCTCAGGTGATCATGCAGCAGGAGCTGGGATGCAACTAAAAGTGTCTGTAATGAACCTGCAGCCTCCACTCAGGGAGGGAGCAACGGGGGAGGCAGCCAGGTGGAAAGTTTAAAATCACAAGGCACAAAGATATTAATAAAAACCATCCCTTTTCTCAGCCTCCCTGATTCTACAAGCTTTCTGAAGGTGAATCAGGATTTGGGTGAACTGTAGAAGAGCTAGACTCCCTGGAAGGAGACTGCCCTGCATGTGAGAGCTGAACAGAAAGAAAAGTTAGCAGGACTCCCTGATTCCATGCACCAGTGGGCACAGGTGTGTGTCCCAGTCCTGCCCTCCCCACCCTCTTGGGAAGGACAGTCTCTACAATGGAGACCACAGCCCACACTGGTCTGCCCTTTCTGGAGGATGCTGTAGGATTGGTGTATTGCCTGTTTTTCCCCCGGGCTGTCATGCCTACTCACCCTCCCATGGCTGTTGGTAGCTCACATGGCTACTTACTTGGGAATCTACTCCTTCCTGAGTTTCCCTGGGGACTAGGCAGACTCAAGCTGCACATTCAGCCTCTCTAGGCCTGGCATGGGAAGGCTGTTCTTCCTCACATTTGGTGTGTGCTACAGCCCTGCTTGCAGCTGGAGGTCAGAACTGCCTAACACGTTCTTCCCTCTGTCCTGTTTCCATCACATCCTTATCTATTGCTCCTGCTCAAACCCTCCTGTGATGAAAGTCCCCTACTGATCCTCTGTAGCATCCTCAGTAAGAAGGGGAGAGAAGGCTAGTTTGGGCTAACCTGACAAGTCCATTCTGTCTGTCCAAGAGGAGCCTAACTCTTCTCTGAGAGACAGTCCCTTTGCTGGGCTCCCAGCTCTGCACGTACTGAGAGCAGCTCTTCTCTCCCTGACTTTCCATGACAGAAGGAGAAGACAACACAGGCTTGACAGACAGGAGACCTGCTCAACCCCAGGGAGAATGTCTCCAACAGCAACTTCCACTCTTAACACCAACCAGACCCCAACTCAACACAATGTCTCCTCTGCTGGAATCTCTGCCCATTTCTCCTCTGACAACAAGTGCACCGGGACAGCCACATCTGCACTTCCAAATCCCACAGGCTGAACACAAACCATCCAGTACCAGCACAGCTGAATCCATTCATGAAATCACTCACATTATCTTGTTCATGAATGAACTATGAATGGAAGTAATTCCTGAGTCAGGAACAGGTGGAGGGGAAGAATGGACTAAAGTGAAGGAAAGTATGAAGAAAGGAGAACAAAAGCAACAAATAAACACAGAATGAAGAAAGGATGCAAGAATGATGATGTGTCTTATATTAAAGCTGTGTGTTAATGCCTTGGGCCTGACCTTTTCAAAGAAACAGAATTATTTTTCCACAGTACTTGACAAATAGATTTGATTAAAACAGCTCAGTACCATATAGGTCCTTTAATGGGCCAGGCTACCTCTCTCCAGCTGTATTCCCTGGACTGGCAGACACTGAAACCCCGGGGCAGGTCTCCAGTGACTCCCTCTTGCTGGCTGCAGGACAGCCAGTAGAAGGAGATTCTTGGATCTTACTGGATCTTCTTAGATTCTTCTGGATGCTGATCACTGTGAATGGTTATTTTGTGAGATGCTTAAAATAGGTTACAAGTGGGATTTATGCCCTGCAATATAAAATGCCTAAAAGCTGCACATCCAGGCTAAACTAGCACACTGAGAAAAACAACACTCTTGAGGGCCCCGTGTCTCTCCATTGACAAAAGGAATTCATAAATTTCTGGAAGACACTAAACTTGGTGGTGGCCAACAACAAGTGAGATAAATCCTAGTTTTAAAGACTGAAGTCTTTTCTGTACAAGAAAATTACATGCTGCATCTTCCTAAAGAGACAGACCTGAGTGGTTCAGGGTTATCAATGCATGTGTGTCAATTATAGTCAGACACTGTTGAAAATCTCCTGCTCTCTCTGTTGTTCCTCTGGCTAGCATGTAGAACTACTTGTGAATTATCCAGACACCTTTTTTTTGAGTTCCAAGAAAATCAGTTAAAGGTTGAAAGATAAGAGCTGGAAGATGGAAGGGAGATTATAGTTTCAGGGCATTTAGGTGCTGAGCATGAAGGTGTGGGAAGGCAAAATAGCACACCAAAGTGCTCAATCCTCATAAAATGCTTGCCTCACCTAAACCCCTGCCCTTTTACATAAAAGGCTTTGCAACCAGCATAGCACTTCTCTGGAGTTTTACATTCACTGGTGGCAATAAAGTGGGATCATCTTCACAGTGCCACATGCCACTCTGCACTCCTGAGCTCTGCTGTTTGACAGCAGGAACAGGCTTCCCTGTCAGCCAGCACAGCTTCAATATCTGCAGAAGCCAAGAGAACTCTGCAGAGTACAGACCTGTGTCTGGACATTACAGCTGAGTCTGGAGTTTGTAACCTAGGCAGCTCTGCCCTGCCTCCAAATGCACAAGGGAGGCTGACACTTTTGCAGATGTTTTAAAAGCTGTCCTATTATTTATTCATACAGCTCAGTTAATTCAACCTGGATGCAATAGAAACATTGCTTACAATACACAATTGAAACATAAGTTTTCACATCAAGCAAAAGCTAAACTAACACAGCAAGTAGCATCAATAATTGAAATTGCTTTTGGGAGGTAGAGGGGGCTCCAGGGTCAGATTTGGGATGTGAAAGAGCACAGACATCTCTGCCTGCATGCAGGCTTCCTCACTGCAGGTGATCAGAGCCTGTCCAAGCACTACTGCCTGCTCATGGCCACCCTGCCAGGGCATTTGACCTCAGCAGGACTAAGTGCGTGTTCTTCTTCTGCCCATTTGGGCCTCAAAAATGACTGTGGTATTGGGCAAATTGTGCAAAAGCTACTGTGTGAGCTCTTCTGTCTGCTGCATGCTCTCCAGGGAATACCATGGACCTTAACATTACTGAGCGTGGGTGGATGTGGGGACAGCAAGACAGCCCTTGCAGAATCTATTCTCCCAACCTGTGTCAGTGTTCCTGAGCTAGTTTGATGGGAGTTGGATGGGGAATGAGAACCAGACAAGGTCTTAGACAGTTCTAAAATGCCAAAAGCTCTTTGATCTGCCTCTTGCTCCCATAGAAACAGCTTGTAAGTTGTGACCAGCCCTTGAGATACAGTGCACTGGAAATGCCAGCACAGTACACTACACTGCTGGTCCTCTTCTTCCTGCAGCATGGACAGGAAAAATATCCAGGATTATAATTCTGGGCCATGATTTCTCCTTTCAATGCCTTATTTCCATGCATAGCACACTGCTGGGTGTGCAGCCATTGCCCATCCAGCTCTCATGAGCAGCTGATGAAAAATTTGCTTACAAAATCCACCAACTATGCTCAAGCATACCCCCAAGCTCAGAACTGGCACAGGAAGAAAGTACCTTCAAATGGCACAGCTACAACCAGCTGAATGTGCATGTTTTTTCCCTCCTGTTTTAGAATATTCTACATTTATTTTAAGTCCACTTTTATCTTTGCCTTTATGGAAGACGAGTCAGGCATTTCTTGTGAAGAGGGGATGGCAGCACAGATTGTTAGTGCAAGCATATCATCTGCTGCCTGGAGAGATCAGACACAGGTTTGAACCCTGAACTCAGACCCAGTGGTTTGATACATGCTCAAGTACACACAGTCCCTGCCCAAGATGTATCCATGTGCACACAGCCTCAATATCTCAGTCCCCATCTTTGAACCTTGTTTTCTACAGATGTTAATAGGATGGGCAAGATCACTCCTTCACTGAATATTTGGAGTGTTACCACGAGAGGGGCAGTGGAAACTTCGAGTAATGAGCATGATGGAGGTCATTTGCAGGGATAATCCCAAATTTACAATTACAAGGAAGTGTCAGCCTATTGTGGTTACAATATTTCCCTGTGTGTGCAGAGGCTAGGTTTGGACTTGAGCAGATTATCTGTGAGGGGAAGCAGCCCACACAATGCTTACTGGAGAAAAAGAGGCAATTACTTTTAATTGTAGTTCTCAGCGTGAATAGACTGGGCAGCACATGTGTCTTGTTGCTGGGCAAATCAATACTTCTACAGTATATTAAAAAAAGAGGTGGCCCAAAGGTCAGGCAGGTACCTGCAGCAATAAGAAGCAGCAATTGCAGCTGGAATTAATTTTAAAATTTAGGCCTAGATTTGGCTCTTGAACTTTGGCATCCTCCAGTCTTTCTCTGGAGTAGAAGTGGTATGTGGATGGGATGTGGAGCTTCTTTATGGTTTGGTTCAAGAGAAATCACTGCAAAATTCAAGGGAAATAGAGAACATTTTGGAGAATGGGAGAATGTAATAAAGGACCCAGTGCAAAGAACTTCCCACCTAATGGAAAGGCAGCTCTCATTAAGAGCTGTGCTTCTGCATCATAAAAGAAAGACGCAGCTGAGTGCTGGTCATGCCTTGAAATGGGTCTCTGAATGAACTAGACTTGAAAGAGGAGACAGGTGTAGGCTGAGACATGCATGGCTTGTGACCAGGAGAGGGTCATGGTGAGAGAATTGAAGGTAACAATCTAGCAAAGGCAGCCACTGAACAGAAGCAGGAAGGAAACCTCAGATTTTGTTCTGAAAAGGGGCAGCTCAGCTTATTGGAGACTTTGGAGTGGGGATGTTCCTCAGTGCTCCATGGCTGCTGTGGCAATGATGAGCCCTTAGCAGCATGTTTGCATACGCAGGCCTCTTCATCACCACAAACAGGACCTTGTAATTATCCTCAAAATGCAGTTGGACAAACTCAAAGGGCCACCAATTTCCAACCTGGACAGAAAGAGAACTGAGTATGTAGCCCGCATTCACTTCTCCCTGCTGGTCTCACAGCAAGAAGCAGATATTTTTCCTCCTCTGTCTCTCTTAGTACTTCCCAGAAGGCATCAGATGTCCTTTATATGGATGAGATGAGACCTCAGCCAAAGAGTTTCCCAGCCCTCAAACCCACCAGCAACACTTGTTCTACCACCTGACAGTGCTGAGCTCCTGCTAGGTGACCGCAGGCCTCCTGAGGAAGGACTGAAATGAAAGAACTGATGATGTGAAGGGTGACACACATAGCTGGGAAATGTGTTGAGGGATGCCAGACAGGGACTGGCAATGGTGGAGTTCCTGAAGAGAGGGGGCAAAGGGGCATGGAGTGCTTGCTGGTACAGCCAGGGGCAGAGTGGGCTGGCAACTCCTTTAGAGTGGAGGGAGGAGGGGAAGAGATTTCCACACTTACTCCAGAACATCCCTGTTGAACTGCTTCTTGCTGTTGCCCAGGAATTCCCCAATCATCTGGCGGCTGAGGCCCTTCCGCTGCAGCAGAAAGTGTGCCACCCCAATGGGGGTGTCTGGGATGAAGCCTCGGGAGATCAGGAACTGGATCCCTTTGTCTGGGTTTCTGGAAGGGAAGGACAGAGACATGGTGAGTTTGCATGAGCTCTTGGAGGCATTGTTGCCTCTGGCTCACCCCATGGCTTGCATCAGTGCAGCCCTTGGTATGTGCCTGGGCTCCTATGCCTTCACGTGTGTGTCAGGAACGGGACTGGCTGGGGTGAGGAAAAGTGACTTGCTGTGTGCCCCCCTAGCTGCTGCTGAGGACAAAAAGATGTCATAGGACCTGCTGTGTCACTTGCAGCACCTGCTGCCACCTGGTAATCACAAGTGGCATCCCACTGCCACAACAGATCCTACTGCACTGTACCATGCCTCATTAGTGACTCTTCTGCCATCCATCTGCTCCAGAGTCAGAGGCTCTTCCCTCTGTGAAGAAACTTAGGAGACATTGCTGCCATGGTCTATGGGCAAACGAGGCTCAAGGCTCCAAGGGGCATAACCAAAAGTGGACACTTTTTCTGTTAAACAAATAATTTTGTTTTTCATACATTTTCAACGTTCATTGTAGAGTGATGCTTTTTTACCTTCCTCACCTGAGCTTGATGTTGGCTGCCTGAACAGAAATCCCATACTCGGATTTGTTTCTCTCTCCTCCACTTCCCCCACCCTTAGCTATGTTATTCTTCCCTTCTCTATTGATTCACTCCCTCAGGCAAAAATCTTTGTGTGTGAGAGAAGGCACCCAGAGAATGCTTTGTCAGAAGAAGGGAGGGAGCAGTGTGCAGCTCCCAGACAGAGGGCTTTTCTCCCTCTGTGGCTGTGAGCATCTCTCTGAGAACAGGTCTGGTGCTGAGTGGGCCTGATTGCCTGGCTGTGGGAGTGATTTTCTGCTTCTTAATGTGCCAGTGTCTGTGCCTGCACACACAGCTCTTACAGAAGCAGAGTGGTTTGGGTTGGGAGTGATCTTTAAAGGCCATCTACTCCAACCTTCCTGCAGTGAGTGGGGACATTTTCAACTAGATAAGGTTGCTCAGAGAACCCTCCTACCTGATGTTGTATATCTGCAGGGATGAGGCATCCACCACCTCTCTGGGCAACCTGTGCCAGTTTCACCACCTTCATTGTAAAAGCTTTCTTCCTTACATCTAATCTAAACCGGCCCTCCTTCAGTTTAACAGCATTACCCCAGGTTCTGTTGCCAGAAGCCCTGATAAAACATCTGTCCCCATCTTTCTGTCCTGGTTTATAGGCCCCTGTGTATCCTGGGAGTGGCTGTGAGCCTATGTAGTGCCTGTCTCACAGCACAGACAAGAGCAAACAGTACGTGTGTATTGTGCAGGAAGTTTTCCTCCTGTATTTCAGTCTGCCCCACTGAAGGGTCTCTGTCCTGATGCACTGTGCTGAGGTGAATCACTGCAATGGCAGGAAGACTGCCACATTTCTTTGGTTCTCTGAGCTGGTGAGTGGAGAGAGGTAAGAGGATGACTTTATTAAATGATGTCATACTTCCATCATTAATCCAAATTCAGGGTTCTTTACCAAGGCTCAAGGAGTGAGTTTGCTCAGGCAGTTCCCTGGGGTGAGGAAAGAATAGGATGAGGTTTCAGAGCACGTGAATGCATGATATGCACAGGCACAGACTGTGACATTGTCAGGTGGTGAAGTATGTGGGTGAGCAACATATGTCTAGCTATAAGGGGAGCTGCATTCAGCAGAATGGCCTGCTCCTTACAGGGGCCTCACGGACATGTAAAAAGTAGATGGGCTTGAAGTACTTCTGCTTACTCTGTAATGTCAAAAGAAAATATCCTGGGCAGTGTGGCATTGCTGGGGAGAGGGCTGCAAGAACAATCAGCCCATTAAATTTATAAATAGGAGAGGTGCAAGATCTGATACTGAAAACCCCTGGCCTTCTTCAAGGAAAAGCAACAATGCACCTTCTTTATTATCATACAGACCTACTGGTTCACCACTGAAGAGTACAGGTAAAGTTCCCTGCTAAGTGCAAAGGTGATATGGTTGGGACACAAGTCAAACTAAGCACCAGAGACTCATAAAATGCACATCCACCTGCACAGTTTGGTATTTGGCAAGGGACAGTATGGCGTTCACAACACGAGGATGAACTCAGTTACACCTGTGTGACTCCAAAGTCACTGGACTGACTTTGGATCCGCTCCAGAGGAATTGAGAGTTTACTATGGCCAGAAAAAAATGCACACACTAGCATGGATGTGCAGGTTTCAGTAGAGATGGTACACACAGTGCCATTAAAGGATGCAGGATAAAACAGTCCAGCTGTGACAGCCCTCCTGCACTGCCTCGACTATAACTCAAAAATTCTTTCACTAACAGCAGCCTCTCATCAGTTTTTCCCAGGATTCAATTTGTTCTGCACAAAATCCTGATAGCAATACAGCGTCTCTGCCACTGAACACCTGCAGATGTATCCCATGTAGTGCAGCATGCAGCTTTTACCCAGAGGTGCAGCAGACAACTCTACTCCTCTCTCTCTCCTGAGCCTGGTCCCTGCTATTCATTTTTGCTGTTGCAGGGGTGCTAAGCAGAGCCAGCAAATGCTGCGGGATTCCTCACGTCCTGCTGTCTTTCCCTCTGCCCACGCAGCCAGCTGCCCACACACACTGAGCTATTACAGCAGTGCTGCATAATGAAGCACTCACCATTCCAGGGATTTCACCCCCTCACAGTGCAGCAGGGATGGGGAAAGTGCCACTGCATCGATGTGTTTCCAGAGCACTACCTTCCAAAAATGCAAGGCAAGGCCAGAGAGACTGTGGCAGTTTCCACTAGAAACTGCAGGCTTTCAGCTCCTGCTCCAGGGAAAGCCAGGAAAAAGGATGTGTGCACATGCACACACAGCCTCAGCTCCCTGTCCTACAGATCAGTGCCCACATCCCAAACCCTACAATAGTAAAATGGCTTCTTCCTGGAAATAGACAGGGAAAGCAGCAACCAAATAACTGCAGAAAGCTTAATGGCCCTCCCAGCCCCTTGGATAAGAAGCCACATGGGGAGCCACATGTCCCCTAGATACTGCTCAGAGATTGAAGAAAGACATCATTCCCCAGAGCTAACAAGTTATTTTCCTCACTCCTGTCCTCCAACCTGTACTCAGAACTGGAAATATGTCCCTCTCAGTTCTGTAAGGGTCCCAAATCTGTCTGACCTAACATCACCTCACTTCTGGGTGTGCTCTGAGACCAGCCCTAAAAACCTCTCTTCCTGGTCCCTGCCTCCTGGAGTCCACAGCCTCCATGGTACACATGTATAAATCCTGTGCATTGCCCCTTTGTCTGTGAAAAACTTCTGCCTAGGACTGCACAATGATCAGTCCTTGCTTTGACTAAAATGCCCACGCTAACATGTGGAAAAACGTTCTCCTAGTATGGGTACATTACATCCTCATTATTAGGGGACTCAAATGGAAACAAAGACAGAGATATGAAAGCATGATGATAAAGCAAAACCCAGTACTTCTCGTGGCTTGCTTAGATGAGAAAAGTCTCATCAAAAGGCAATGAGCAAATCTAAATCTTAAGGGAGCTCAGTTGCTTTCTGCCTATCTACATGTGACCCTGTGAGTTAACCTCTTCTGATGGTAACCTCTGCTCTGCTTTTGCTTTCACACCTACAGCGTTCTCATAGGATATCAAACTCAGATATGTGAGAGACAGGTGACTAAACCTGGTCTGTCAGGTGAAAATCTACCCAAGTATCTGAAGGAAAATGACAGCCTGAGATGTAATTTTATCATTATGACTCATACTGGGTCATAATAATACTAAGCTCAGCTCTACCTCTGTCTCTCTCTCTCTTTACTTGGAATTGCCCCATGTTAACTAACTAGGGCTGGGTTTACAGCCCTAGCTATGTTTGTTCCTTTGCAACAGAGTGGATCAGAGTGATCCCAGGCTCAGCTGGTGGATGCCAAATGGACAGCAACTGGAACTGAAGGTTCAGTGAATTGTGAGAGCATGGGCACTACTCATGGGCTTGTTCCTCTGTTAGGCAGAAGAGAAGGACAGTACTGGGGAGAATTTAGGGAAAGAGCTTCTGGGAAGCCAACGTGTGTTGTGCACTGCATACCCAGATGGTCATGCCCTTGAATATGAACAAACTTCGCTGGAGATGGATCTAGACCAAGGGCCTGCCATCATCTGTTCCTGTGAGGCATAACACTGGCTGGGAAATAGAGGAAGAGTCACTTACATATTAAAGAGGTTCAGTCCAATGCGGTAAAGGCGTTTCCTCATGGTGTCTGTGGAAAGTGTGGGGGACTTGCAGCTGGCTGGGTTCTCGCAGTGGTACCTCGGGAGACTGAGGATCATGGCCTGCAGGGCTTCTTTTGAGGACACCTCAGAGGCTGACTTGGCTGAGGTGGAGGTGCTGCTGCTGCTCAGCTGCTCTGAGTTGTCTGCATTCTCAGACTCCAAGCCTTTGCTTTGTCCTGCCTCATTGCTTGCATCAAACTGGAGCTTCTGCACCGCCATCTGATCCGGCTCAGCACCGCTGTCCCCTGTGCCATTAGTACTGACATCCACCTCGGTGGAAGGGAGGCTGTTCTCAGGTAAACTCTCGGGGGCAGTCAGTAGTTCACTGGCTTCTCCCTCCCCTTCCCCTGGGCTTTCTTCAGCCTTGGTAGCTGGAGAGAGCCCAGCCTGGTCGTTGCTGCTGAGACAGTTTGCCATGGACACCGAGGTAGATGATGAGACAGAGATGTTCTTGTTGTCGATCTGAACTGTGACATCTCGAAAAGCCATCATGAGAGTGCTGCTGCTCTTGGGTAGAGTATCTGGCAGGAGACCTTCCTCCTTCTCCTGATCCTGTAGCTCAGCCTCTAAGTCTTGGTTTGGCTGCATGGAGCTAGCGCTGAAGGTCTCCCTGATCTGGTACGAGCCCCCATCTTGCAGGGAGCACATGGTCTTCAGGCTCCAGGTGCTGAGGGCATCATCGATGGATTTTGCCAGGGACTGAACTTGTTCTGTGAAGGAGTCCTCCAGCTCAGTCAGTGCCCCACTGATAGTGGCTGGCAAGGACGGGGACCTCACCAGTGGGATGCCCACAAAGTTGTACCCCTCCACCAGGGCTTTCTCCGCGGAGAAGCTCTCCGAGTTCTGGACGCGGACTTTCCTCAGGGAGATGCGGCGTGGCATGCGGCTCTCCAGCAGGGAGTTGCGGATCTTCTCAAAGTTCTTGCTGAGCTGGTACTGCCGGAATGCGGTCTGGATGGTACAAGCTGCCCTGCGGGACACCAGGTGGCCGCCGTATTTGTGTTCTAGCATTTCGATCTGAAAAACAGAGAACAGACACGTTAGTTTTTGCTAATTGCCTCCTGATGGCTTCTGATTGCCCCACTTTCTACACTGATTAGTCTTCAATGACTGCCAAAGGAACTTCTGACACCGAGTTAACTTTTCCCTGCAATGCCATGTCCTTGATTTCAGCAGAAGGTTCCCATTTGGGCGTGACTGGCTAAATCATCAGCACCATGAGCTTCCTCACAGGTGTAATGAGATCCTGCCCCTTCCTAGAGTGCCAGTCATAAAAGCTGGAGCCTGCAGGTGCCCTTCCCTTGCAGACTCATTTCTGATGGCCTTTAGGGCAAGTTCATCACTGCAAATACAACGTTCCAGCAATATGTCTTCCTGCTCAGCAGTGCTCTGGTAATGTCAAGCATTATCTCTTGTCTCAGAGTGTTACTAATGCTTCTCCCCTCCTTAGCAACCTCAGGAAATACTCTCAGCAAAAGGAGAAATCATTCAGAAAAAGGGAAGAAAATTTCATTTTTAAATGCAGAGAATGCTGGCTTGATCTAGCAGTTAGTGAGAAACACAAACTTCCATATAAGTTAGTGGAGGCTGGGTTTGTTCTGACTTGTGTCTTTTAAAAAGTACAATGGGCTGAATCCCAAAGTGTCTTCCTTTTTGATATCTGAGTTTTTCAGGTGTCAGCCAGCAATGAAAAGAAAAACACCCAGAAAAAGAAAGACTCTCAGTTTTGAAACATAAAAAAGTCTGAATTTTAAATGTTGAGACAAGATAATAAAAAAAGTAGAAGGAGGATTTAGCTGAGCTGGTAACGACAAACACATGTAAATACATCAACACACACCATCTCAACTGGCTTCAGCAAAGCAGGTATGTATGGTTGTTCCTGTAGTCTAGAATTTAAACTTCCTGGTAATCCCCCCATTCTTCCTCTGCAGCTGGGTTTTCACTAACAAGTTCCAGGAGAATGACAGATGATTTGATTCCAATGAGTGACTGACAGAGGACAAGGGGGACAGCATGAAGATGAAGGTGGAAGGTGGGGTTAAAAAGAAGAATGAACTCAAATACCTTCACTGAGGTTTAGGCTGAACTATAAGCTATCATTGGCACTTCACAGGGCGGAGTGCAGGTGCAGACTGTAGCATTAATGTGTCTGCACACATGTAGAAAAACCAAAAAAAGATGAAAGGCAGGACTGAGAGTGCTGGTGAAGTCAGTCCTGAATTAGCAGAGGATTCACTGCATCAGTCGTGTGGTGAATATCCCCTCGTTAGCAGAACCAAAGGATGAGTTTTCCTGACTGCATCCTCATCCCCAGACATACCACTTGTCCTTCACCCTGCCTTGTTGGCTCAGTACTTGCAGTTTGAAAAGCTGAGCTCCACAAGATCTGAGTTTAAGTGCAAATTGCTTTCACAGTCCAAGTGAGACTGAGGCATGAGCCTCAGCTCACAGAGTCATGTCATGTCATCTGCTTCCTTCTGCTTTTTCATAACATGACGTAAGTTACAGATAAAACCATCAGTGAGTGATGTAGGTACACGTAAAGACCTGGTCTGACAGCTATGAGAAGTGTAAATGACCTCTGGAATCTTTCCAGTACTAACTCCTCTGGAAGTAGAGGAAGATAATGTGACCTTGGGAGATGACAGGCAGAGAGGAACAACCTAAGCCCGGCCATTTTGTGCCTGCACTGGTATCCTGGCTTTGGAGCAAGTTCTGGGAGGCTGACATTTATGGAAGAGAGTGGGATGGGGAGCACATCCTTTCATATTTCCCTCTCTGGACATGAAGCAGGGACCTTTGCCTTGTGCTCAAACATCAGGTGGGCTTCTGTTTTCTGTCTGCCTTGCCCTTGAGCTCGCAGTCTGTCCAAGGCGAACATCAAAGCCCAGCACTAAGAAATACCAGCAATTTTCTTAGTGATGGGGTTGGCCACCACAGTTGCAGAGGTAGCTGGCTCAGAGCTCTGTTTACCCCTGATTTAAAGAACATTTGCCTAATACTTTCACTGCTGGCCTCCCAGAAATGGTCTGCATAAATGTTGCTAAAAATCAACCCCACAATAATCATGGGTACGGTGTCATTTACCACAAGACCTGGCAGCAGGCCTTTTGGATAAACAAGGACATCTTAAATCCCACCATAAAACCAACACTCCTGACACATATCTTTAAAGTTGGCCTGCCTGGAAAGAGACTGAAATATCCCTTGGCCCATTCCTTCAGGACGAAGGCTCATGCAAATAAATATAAGTTAAACCAGTAACCTGCAAAGGCCCAACCCAGACAGTTATTACTGACAACTGACCGTGAGCACTTAAAATAATGATCTGGTTAATGAAAATGTAGAGTTAATTGTGTTAGGAGGGAAAGAGGAACAAATGAGAGGGACAGAATAACAGTAAAATGCAAAATAAAGCAGAAGCAAGAGCCTCACAATTATCTGAGGTTTCCAAGGAGGTGACAGCCATTCTGAAAACATGAAATTTATATGCTCTGATCTGATTAGAGGCCAAGACAAGATGCCATTGCTGATCAGAAGTAAAAGGCCAGTTTATCTCATGCAAGGACAGTGCCAAAAATGGCAGACTTTAATAGCTAGTGAGGAGCGATCCTTCTAAAAGAACAGAGCAAGCTGTCAGTACCTCAATAAAAAATATCACCAGCTTTTTGCAGTCCATAATCTCAGTCCTCCCAAAAGGACTAAGGCATTAAGGAGCTGAACAAGATCTGAAGTGAGTGGACTCCTCCTCAACTAGTCTGTTTTCTAGCTCATACCAGGGGTGCAAGGCTGGGCTCTGCATGTGATCCACTGCCAACTGGCATTGTCCAGAGCGAGGGAAATCCTACACTATCTTTCAGCAGGCATAACAGGGACAGGGAGTGTTCCAAGGGATGCTTGAGAAGACTGGCAGAGCTATATGCAGCATCTCCATAGAGAGAAGTGCCCTCCCCACCTTTGTTTGCTAGCAGTGGGTCTCTGTCTCTTTTTCTTTGCTGTAGTCCAGACATTTGCTGCTTATTGATATCTGAGACACTCATTTTCTGTCAGATCGAGCTAACTGACAGTCCAAAGGTATTAAGTATTTCACAAAGATGTAGCCTGTGTTCTTCCTCTCCAGAGGGGGAAAGGACGTCTGTTAGCACCACAGCAGTCACAGGTAATGGAGATGTAAGTCTGGATGGCTGGAGGAACCTTCTGTTCCCATCTGAGAGCTGAGAAAGGCCAGACATGATTGGCCTTCTCTCGCTCCTAATAAACCCCATGAATTACAAGTAATTGCCTACTTAAAGCTACTCTTCTCTGGGGAATGATCTGACAGCGGCGCCAAAGGAAGGGAAAAGCAGGAGGGGGATTGGGGGGATTTCAAAGAATAATTAGCTTAATACATTTCTGGGCCTCAGTATGAACACTCATTCTGAGCAATTGTGGCTGAATTAGAAATGGCTGTGAAATATCCACTGCCATGAGGGATTGCATATGAAGGGAGATTTAACAAGGTCAAGGCAAGCCAAACTGCAGGCCCAGATATGGCCAAACATTTGAGGTGCACACCCCATGGCTTTGGTGCCCATAGGCATAAATTTATAAATCTGCCAGAAGAGATCATGGCCTGATGTTATTCTCAGTTAGCACTGGTTTTCTACCCAGGTTGCCCCTGAGCATGGTGATGTGCCACCATGTTATAACCAGAAAAGAATCAGGCTCAGGGACAGAATCTGAGTCACTCAAGGCAATGTGTGCATTGTAAAAAAATTAGGAAAAAAAAAAGACATACAAAGCATACATGTCACTCATTCTTAATGCTTCTCCCTCCCTCCAGCCTCTCACAATGGAAGGACGTTGCTATAAGGGATATTTGTTAATGGAGTGTTTTCCTCCATCCATGGGACACCTGCTACCCTTCAGCACAGCCCAAGAGTATGCATGACTAAAAGCATGCTCCTCTTTCCTGTGGTCCCCTGCATTTTCCCAACATTACAATAGAGTCTAAGCACAGGGGAACTTTAGTACTTGAGTCTCTGTTCCAACCTCCCAGCACAGAGTACTTCTGCTCTGTGCATTGTCAGAATTCTCTGTTTCATGGGGTAGGGAGCAAGGAGAGCCATGAAGCCACTCACCAACTCTCTAGGATGATGCTGAGGGGCAATGACTGCTCCAAGTCTTGCAGAGGAGGCAAGACTTCTTCCCTTCTTCCTTACTAGCACTCAGTCCTCTCTCAAAAGGTAAATGTGACTTCAGTTGTGCAATGAGATGTCTCCTTGCACCTTTTTCTCTTACTGTGAGTTCTATTCCTGTATTACAAGTTCTGCTATAAGTAGGGTTCTACTGGGACAGCGCTGTGCAGGTCCTATCACCGTTATTCTCATTTAAGAAAACTACTAAGAAAAATGAGTAAATGGATAGGAATACCTATAAAAACACAACTACAGTGGAAAAATTAATACTCTGCACTGCCTGAAAATCCCCCCTTCCAAAGCTGACTGAAGACATCCATAAGTCTGGAGAGGCACACAGATTGTAAGGCCCCTTTGCTGTGAGAAAAGTGGTTTCACAAAGGAGATAGGCTCAGTCCCTGCAAGGTCAGTTCTGCGAGGCACCAGACATTAATGAACAATCAGCTGAACATGTCTCTCTTGTTCACATGCATCCAGGGCAGATTTGGCCTCTGCTGCAAGAACAATGATATGGCAACATGACCTTAAAGCTAAAATAACGCAGGACAGACACTCCCCAGGACAAACCAGAGCAGCTGTAGGATATCAAGGAGGCTAAGAACATATATAGCAGTCAAGATGTGGCCCACCCTGAAGATATGTCACGTTAGCTTGTGAAGCCAGTTAATTAGTCCCTCTTATTTTTTTCCTGGTGTGAAGCAAGAATTCTCTCTGAGTGTGCAGTATTTTGAGAAAGACAGAGCTAGAGAGCAAAGGTGTCTCTTGCTCAGAAGTCTATTGGGTCATTGGTCTGACACGTATGTTTAGGGACAGCATCTGTGCCTTGAGGGAAGTGGTAGAGAGATGTCCCAGAAGTAGCAGCTTCTTCTCTGGAAACCTCATTAGCTAAGACCCTTCAACTGCAATAGCAGAGCTTCCACTGAACTCTCCCCCTGTCACTTGTCCTCCTCACCTCACAGACTGCAGGGTCTGCATATCCTACAGCCCCTGACTGAGCTGCCTTCCCAGGGAAAAGGCACAAATTATGCTTTAGGTTCTGTTTTGCACAACAGCTCTCCTGGACTGTAATCTGCAGAGACGAGGAGGGAGGGGACACATTCCGCCTGTGAAGGAGGAGGCCAGCTGCTATTAGCCCCCGTCCCACTGTTTCCCGCTGGAAGTCCATCGGGACATGCAGCTAGAGATGGGCACGCTTGTGCTCTGGAGCTAGGCTGTAGCCTCAGGCACAGAAGGCAAGGCTTGCAACTTCTAGGACTGAATCATTTTCTCTTAGCCTGGTAAACGTGCCCATCTCTTCAGCATCCTCCTCTGGGCTGAGGGCAGTGGTGGCAGCAGTGCACAAACATCGTGGTAGATGCTGTGCAGGACACTCATTGAATAAACCCTCTTGAAAGCTCATGCTAATGCAGAAGTGTGCTGGAGGCCTGCCCTGCATGATCCAAGATGGCAAGATGGTTCTTGGAGACTCGCCCATGAGGGAGGTAATTTGGAACAACCAGTTTCCGGGAGCCCTATTGACCTGTACACTTGTGAGCAAGGCACTACCCTGGATGCTGCCGCTCTGGGCTGCCTGTAACCCGTCTCTAAGCCTACACTCACAACTGGGTTTCTAGGTCCATTTTGGACCACTGAATCCAGGCAGTGAGGAGCAGAGGCCAGCAGGTTTGGGTGAAAGAGTGACTCAGTCACAGGTGGGGAATCTACTTCCTCCATCAGCCTCACGTACCCAAAGGGCCAGCTAGGCAGGGCAAAAGCTCCAGGTGAACAGAAGGCTAATGTATTTGCTGAAAGTCATTCCACCACAGTGCAAACGCAGTCCCACCCGCCCCATCCCCTTCTCCCACAGCCTGAGGAGGAAGCCTTGGTACCTGTTTATTCTTTAGGTCAAGGGAGAGCTCATAATCGGAGGCAGCCGCATGGGAACACGAGGCCGTCCCTTTGCTGCGCTGCACTCTCACTGGGGAGCCCGTGTGGTGGAGGCTCGCCTTCTGCACCAGAGGGGAACACCCCGCTGCCTGCTCTTCTTGGAGCTCCTCATGCTGGGCTTTTAGCGTCAGGGTGTCGGACCTGCCTTCCTGGCCACTCTGTCTGCCGGCCTCCTTCGGATCCTCCGTTTCACACCCGGCTTTCTTGCTTGTGGAACCGCTGGGATCGTCACTGTGAACAAAACGCAACGTTTCGCTTTTTTTATTTGTTTATATTATATTTGATTTATGATCATGTTTATTGTTGTTCGCTATACTCGTTCCCTGAGCTGCGTTTTAAATGTCTAGGGAGCCTGGGCTCTCAGGGGTGTCCTCCAGTGATGGATCAGGATTGGAGGTTGATCCAGCCAAAGCTCTGATGTCTCCCTCTCTAGGGACAGGTACCCCTGTATGAACCAATCCTGTGACTCCTCATACTGCCTGGTTGCCTCTGTTCCAGGTGCTGCAGTTGGAGGAGGTGGAGAGCCAAGGAGGGTGTCATGGCCTGTGGACACCTATCCTGCCCTTTGGAGCAGCTGGCAATCACCCCTGTGCACTTGCTGCCTAGTGCTCAACATCTCTGCACATCCTAAGTCCCATCTGGCATGGAGCCTGGATCCCAAGGAACCAGTTTTCCCTCAGAGTTCCTAAGGGCATGTGGGAAATGGTGCAGGAGCAGCTGAATGTTGCTGAGTTTCCAGAGAAACTCATGGAGAGCTGAGAATATAAAGGGGCAACAGAGCCAGCCAGCCCTGAGATTCTGACCCTTTAAAGAGTGTCTCCAATACAGCCATAGCAGACTGCAGAGCTTCCCTGAAAGAAGCTGCCTCTTTCTCACCCACAAATTGCTGTGCCACTGGGATCTTGTGGAGAAAGGAAAGCTCTCTTTTCTCCTGTCAGCCACAGCAGCAGCTGTGGGAAACCAGGGCCTGACAACAGTGCACCCTAAGAGATGGGACATCTTGCTCCAGGCAGGATGACATTAGCATATGTCTAATCCATTGAAGTGATGAGGAACTCTGTACTTAATCCCTCTTGCCAAGTATATTCCAAAATCATCCAATTTCAAAAAAGATTTTGTTGTTCTGGCGTTCTGTTTGAATCATGAGAGTGTTTGTTCATTGTTACCTTAGCCTCCTTCTTGTGGCTACAGAGGAATAATTTATGATTTCCAAGACTGTGCAAGCCTACATGGACTCTGGCTGCTACTGCACCAAGTCCATCAGACACAGTTCCACTGGTTTCCAAGGGATGAGCATTGAGCTGAGAACAACATCCAGTTTGGATATAATTACTACAGAACCAATGCATTTAATTTCACTGAAACCAAGGATGTGTATTGCCTCCCATACTTAAACTCTATTTAATTATTTAATTCACTTCTGAAACATATCTCTTTCTCTTGGATTTGCTCCACATAAAACCAGTTCTGCTATCAACTAGATAATAAATCATTTTATGATTGGTGTTGATGTCAGAGCAAAAAGAGGGAAATTAGATATGATTTTATGTAGTGCCCAAATTACTTAGAAGCATTTAAGTCTCATTTTCAAAAGTGCTGGATGCCCTTAAGAGTCCAACTCTTCTAGCTGTAAATAGACTTTGCCTCCTAAGCCTCTGAGCACTTTTGCACACTTACTAGTACTTTAAAAGGAAGTTTGTTCTCTCCAATGGCAGCTTTTCTGTTCAATAGATTAACAATTAAATTTAGAAATATTCCCACAGTTTCTAAGAGGGCTCCAAATCTGATAAGCCAGACACTACCACAACTTCAGAATTAAGAAAGATGAAGGATTTAAATTTAGAAAGTTTCTTCTTTTGTACACACGCTTATAGTCACCAGTTAGACTTAAAAAAATAAATTCACAGAAGAAATCAGTCTCTTACGTAAATGCTCCTACATAAATGCTATATAACCAACTTTGTCAAAGAGTATTAAAGTGACGTATTTGCATAATCATCGGTCAGGAAATACATTAAAATGAAGCATAAAACTGTTCTTTTAGGCTGAACACCTTATCAAAGTTTGCATTGTTCTATTCCTGATGCTACAATTTTTCCTACACCTAAAGATATTTTTAACTCTTTCTTTTTAATTCTTTCTCTTCTATGTCTATCCACATTGCAGGAAATCTTACTAAAGGACTTTTCCCTTACATATCTCACTGTAACATTTTTATTGGCAGCCCCTGTACTGTTCATTCTGATTTTAACTAGCAGAGCAGCAATTTTTATCCTCAGCCTAAGGGAAAATCAGGTGACATAGATTTGATCACATTTTCATTGAAGCGCATGGCAAAAGCTTCCCAAGCATTTCAGTGGGATCTGGGCTGTGCCCTATAAAGCAATTTCAGCTAGATGCAGAAGCTCTCACTCAGCAAGACACACACTCCAAATTGCTCAGCTGAGTCAAGGCCACAGTACCCAGTGTGCTACGCAGACCTTCTTTAGGGCAGGTCAGGGCCTGAGGCAGCCAGATGGAGAGCTCGCCTTCCCCTGACTTCCCTTGGAGCCTGAATGGACTCTAAATGCCAGCAAACATTCCCTGACATGATGGTCCCCTAAACACTGGCACATGTGCTTAGCTCTGTTTTTCTGAGGACTCCACTGGCTGGTCTGGGTAGAACATGGAGTGTGTGCAAGAGTTTGCAGCACTCAGTCCTGCTGCTCTGTAAGGAGGGTCTCTCGTGGGTACATCTCTCTGCTTGGTCTTCTGTCACACACAGTGTAGAGCCTGAGTGAGTAACAGTCACAGGATATCCTGCATCCACTGGCAATATAAGAGTAAAATCAGCAGGCTTTGTAGAATCAGTCTAACCTAGACTGGGAGGGAAGGCTGGAGGTGTCTCTCCAACTCCCTGCTTAAAGAAGGGCCATTTTCAGAGGCAGATGAAGTCAATTTGCACCTTTTCCAGGCAGCTCCTAAGTATTTCCAGACATTAAGGTTCCCCAGGCTCTCTCCCCAGCCTGGACACATCAATCCCTGCTCCAGCAACACTGTAAGAGTGCTAGTCTCCAGCCCTGCCAGAGCTTTCCCCTTTATATGGCCATGGACACACATGATCTGGACCCTGAAGACTGGCTCCTTAACTTGACCTTGGACTTGCCACAACACCACGGATCTACTGATGACTGGGCTCTGTCTGACCCTAGGTACCCTCACCACACCCAATTCTGACCCTGGCCAATGAGGCACAGGGTGTTGGACCAACCCAAATTGCTCAAGAAGCCTCCTTTAACCTCATTAGGCATTTAAGTTATTCTTCAATACACAGGAGGGCCCTAAGACTGGAAGGACTATTCAGCCACAGATGTGTGAGAAGCACCATCCACCTCAGCACTGCTCCCCCAGGGCATTACTTAGGCCCCTAAAGGCTCTGTGCTGGGATAAGGAGGTCAGCTAAGCATACATACACATTAACCTTGCCTTCCTCCTCCGTGCATGCTCTGAGCCCAGTGGAGACAGCCATACAGAATGGATTGCACTTATGTGTGGAATTTCCTCAGGGTCAAAATTCGGTCAAATCAAAATCAGATTCCATTGGAGCACTCAAAGGCATTTTTCAGCTAGATGTTTCTATGCTAAATATAACATTTTTAACCCCATGCTGGTTTGGCTGTGGTGCTATCCAGGACGCAATAGCAAACACTCCTGCTGAAGTGGGAATAGTTTCTACATGTTCTGTTGTGGGGGGAAAAAAATTCATAAAAATGGCTGAACAATTGAACCATTTTTAAGTTCTTTCAGTGGGAAAAAATCTGGGAACAACAACAACAAAAAAAAAAGCAGACATATTTCACCTTTGAACAAACCTGGGAAATTTCAGCTTCAGCAGTAAACTTCAGTGACTTTTAAGCAGTGGAAAAAAGGGGGTAAAGGCTGGTTTTGATTAGCAGTCAATGTTACCATTACAGCCCTATGGTTCCATTTACCAAACCTGTATTTCTCCCAGGCTTACTCTCATCTTGAGCCTGTGTCTGAGGAAGTGTTTTGGGAAGGCCTATTCTTGGTTTTCTAGTAGCAATGACTGATGAAGACACAAATAAGAAATAAAATACACTGCAAAAGATCAAAAACTGATGCTACAGTGAAATAAATAAAAGCTTAACAAGCTTGACATTTTTCCTCTGTCCTGAGTGACACAGTTGATTTGCATTGGTAGGACACAGGGTTTTTTAACAAAAGAAGGCTCAAGAGCTATTATGGTCACAGTAACAAAAAAACCCCAAATAGTAAGGAAAGTAAGGAGGGGAAGGATAGAAAGTATAGCATGAAAGATGTCTGGGGGGGAAAAAAAGTTATTAAGCAAATTAGGGGTATTCACTTGCTTTCCCTTGGCCAGTAAGCAATCAGACTCCCTGGCAGAGGGATGAAGAAAGAGAATGGAGCTATTGCACGTAGTGTTTCTTGGATGAGAAGATTGGTCTAACCACCCGTAATAATTAAAAGTCCCACGCAGAGTCTAAGGTGTGAATCCCAAAGTCCCAGCCAAACTCCAACTAGGTCAGTTTAGTTTGAATCCCAGCATCACCCCTGCAGTTTCAGCTGTAGTGAGTGTTCTTTACTTGCTGTCCTCAAGTATCATATGCCACCATTATTCACAGCTTTTACAGTCACACAATCAGGTAGAGAAGGTTTGTGATTTCTTTGAATTCTGTTTGATTCAAAGTTGCAATATTAATGTAAATCGCTTGCAATCAGGTCAAAAGGAAAACTACAAATTCAGCTGTTGTCTTCTTCCTAGATGTTCCTACATGACTTTTATGACCCATAATGAGCCTAGTCACTGTTACAAATATAGTCCATCTGCTGTGAAAAGCATCTCTCATGTTTCAGGTATGTCCTGTTCATTTGCACAGTTGACTTGGATGTGCCTGCTGCAGACAGGTTTGTTCACAGAAAAGGTTACTACAGACAATCTGACTCAGGGCTTATATAAAGTACTGTCCCCAGTCTAGCATTTCAAAACAGGGATATCAGGGTTGTGAGCTGAATCCCAGTGCTTGTTTCAAGAAGACAGGATGGTAAAAAAGCTCACTGAGACAATTCAGCTGGCACCCATAAATATTTTTATTTAGCACAAGTAAATCAGACTTCTGATACTTAGCTTTTATGTGCAGGTTTCTCAGGAAGATTTTATATAAGGATTAGAGTAAGGGAAGGATGAAGGGAGAAGAAGGAGGAGAAATGTTATAATAGTGAGGTTTTTTTATTACTTCCTTTTTTCTCTCTCCCTGCTCTTATGGAAGCATAAAGACCAAATCAGTGACACTAAATTATCAAGCCAGAGAAGCCATATGCCCATTTCTAGCTGTATCAACTCCACATGTCTGCACAGAGCTGTTGTGTCACTGTCTGTCCTGGGAGAGATACAACTGCTTTGCACTTGCTACAGCATCAGGATGTTGCACTTCCTTGCATACTCCTCATCACCTCTTTGCTGCTGGAAATACATGTTTCCAGCTGGGAAAGGATCTGTGCTTCTAATTGACAGCTGTGGAGATGAACCATGGTTATCTACTGGATCTTGACTGTCAGGCTTAGACATTCCCATACTTCATGACTTGGGAAACAACACGCAGCCCCTTCCCCTCAAACATCTCAAGGCCATTTCAAGGCAGACCCACAGGCAGGAACACACAAGTTGGATGCTCCAGACATTACATTCCATTGCACCACTGTCAAATACCAGAATCAGTTCACCCTCTGAGAGGAATTTTCAGAGCTCTCAGAAAAGTGTTTGCAGGGTGGCTGAGTGACTAAACAGGGCTCAAGGAGCAGAAGAGCTACTCTTTTCAAGGATAATAATGTTAGTCCTGTAAGAAATTAAAACTGAGCTTTCTCACTGATCACTCCAGAGCTACAGAGCTCCCATGTGGTGATCACACAAACCTCATCTCTTTGAGCCTTCTCTCCTTTTCCAACAAGAAAAAAAATTTGCACATAAATAAGAGCAATAACAGAGTAACAACAAATAGCAGTGCTTCCTCTGGATTTGGTGGGTGGTTTAAGAAACCAGTCACTGAAGAAGAGAATGTTCTTGTTGCCAGGTACAATGGTTATGCAAAAAGGTCTAGCTAATCATACAGAAGGAGGCTAGGGCTGTGAGGTGTTACAAAAGTACTGCAGAGACTGATCTTAGCTCTTTTTTTTTTTGTCTCTGTGTCACTCCAGGAGAAGACCATATTTCTGTTTCCCATATATAACTTACCAAATGCCTTCTTCATAGTATTCAAGGTCAGTGAGCAGGATTGTGACCTGTAACTGAGGCAAAGACTACCTGGACTAGTTGTGAAAGACCACAAATTTTTTGCATCCATTTCACAGTGCTCCTTATGGGGATTGGTTGGTTATAGTACACATACTGTTCTTAAACTGCTGTAAGTGATTGATGGCCTGATAAGTTGCCTCTCATGGCCTTAGACTTATATGAGACTTCAAAGCTTCAGAGATGTCAGAATAAAAAAAAAAAACCGTACCAAGTACCATATAAAGAATTAGAAAAAGAGTTCACTAGCTAATGCCAGTAGAATGGCATTAGAGTCCAGAACCCAAGTCTGCAAGAACCTGTGCTCCCTCTGTCTTTCCTAAGCTTCCCTGCTCAGGAAAAAAAACAAAA
>VXBC01004465.1:142316-195481 GCA_013399945.1 Ploceus nigricollis | reverse complement strand
AAAACAAAAAAACAAAAAAAACCCAACAACAAAAAAACAACTGCTGACTTAGCAGGGTCCAAAGTGCCTTTTCAGTTTATTTCACTTCAGTGTTCCCTGAGGATACCCATGACATGTGGTGAATGGGTTCATCAGAATTCAATGAAAAAAAAAAATGGCTGAGACAGGCTGGGTAATATATTACGGGATCTTTTCAAGGTTCAGACATTTCTAACATGCAGGGGGCCTGAGTGCAAAAGAATTGCTTCTGATTTGCTTATAAGTTCAAGTTTTAGGGTGATTTGGAGGCAATGCTCTCTGGGAGCCTGCTGAAACTGATGGAAGGTAAAAGTATCCCCTGCCAGAAAGGCAGGGAACTTGGAACTTGATCTTGGCAAATCATCCCCTGCCAGCCAAGCTGCAGCTTTCTCAGACAGTCTCCCCCAACAAAGACAAATACAGGAACAAGATTCTGATTTTGTCTACAATCACATAACACCTTGCAAAGCAGTGGCATCAAGCCATCTCCTCACACTAGTTTTACCCAGGAGGAATTAATGGTAATTAGCCAAGCTCATTACCTATCGCAGAATATATTACTTATTTCATAAAAGGTCTGGCACACACACCTGTAAAATAGATTTAACAGTATGGTACAGTAAATATATTGGAAATCAATTAAATTTAACATCCTTTAGACAGACTGAACCAGGCAACATTTTTCAGCATCACTTAAAGTTTTTTTGGTGAGATGTACATTAAGCAGACAGAGAATGCAATAATACTAGCAAGACCCTCCTGTCCCACAGGGACCAACATGCTAAAGTCAGAGCCTTCATTTCAGATTTAGTCTTTAAACTTGATCCCCATGTGCTGTGTAATTCCCACATTGTTGTGTTGCTGTGCCTTTTGCTACAGAACAGCACTGCAGGAACGAAATGTTTCTGAAGCACCCCATGCCATCCTGGTGCAAAGATGATTCAAAGATGATTGTCCAGGTGTCAGACTGGGCTGGCCACCAGTCTGAGGGCCTGGCTCTCCATGACAAATTTCATCTACCAAAGGACTAATGCTTTTCCAAGAGGACACACAGGCTCCTCCAGAGGGTGGCTTGGTATAACTAAGGCAGCTCTCACTTTATGAGAAGTGGTGTTCATGGTGCAAGGCTGGCTGTTCTGGGTGGTGTGGGTGGCTGTCATGGTTTTTTTTCTTATAGTTCCTACATGTGTGTGGATGACACCTCAGAATGGCCCTTGGGCCACCTCTCTGGCACACCACTCTTTCCTCTTCCCCTCCATGCCTCCTGTTTCACCAGCTGCAGAGCACTAGGCTCAGCTTAGGAAGTGGAGCCCCTTTCTGAGCTGCCTGTCACACCTTGGGGCTTGGCACCCCGGGCTGGTTGCTGTGCTGTCTCTGCAGGTTAAACACAAGTCCCACGGCCTGGCACTGCAGACAAGGTTACTTGTGGCTGCTTTGAACAGGGCACTTGTGCTTCACTGAGGTGTGAAGAGCACCAAGTGGACACTGAAGGCATACGAGGTCCTCCTCTGCAGGGTTTAATTACGTTTATTTTAACCCCAGACCTCTCTTGCTTCTGCAATGTTTGGTAAACACGACCTTTTAGAGAAAGAAAAAACAGATGGCACCCTGCATTAGTGTTACTGCCCGCTCAGCACCCCAGGAAAGAGAAACTTGGCTTCTCAGCAGCAGTCTTTCTGCCACTTTGAGTCAGATCTCTTGGCTTCTCATCCCTGAGGCAGGTTTGAACATCACTAAATTCGCTGACAAAAGCCTGCCGGTGCAATCATGCAGAAGATAGAATTTCACTGCTAAAATGAGATGAGTGCAGGGCTGGGAGGCAGCAGAGCCTCTACAAGGCAAGGAAAGCTTGCATATCCCTCAGCCCATTGCTCTCCCCGTCCAGCAATGAGCTGGGTGAGAGACATGGCTCCTGGCATTTATAGACCTGGGCAAGGGCTTCTGTAGTCTTCTTTTTCTGCCTGCTGTGGTGGACTCTGGGTGGGACTGTACCTCTGGGCTCCTTCCTAAGGGATCAGGGTAATTGATTTGTCAAGGCAGAGAGTGAGCCACTTTGCAGGTAGATCTTGGTGTAAGTCAGATAAATTTTGTTTCTATTCTCAAGGATCTCAGGATTTCATCTCTTGTGATTACTGCAGCCCAGTAGGTCACTGCTTGTGTCAAACCAAACAGAAAGAAGCCTTGCTCTCCTCAACATAAAGAGGAACACAGCCATAAATCACCATCCTCCTCAATACAGACAATGCAAACAGCATTCACCAGATTTATCCAGATTTTAACTTTGCCACTGTGTTCAGATCTAGAGGCTTGCATTGCCCTTTGGCTGAAGACCAAGATAGAAACAGCATGGTTAGCATTCCTTCCTCCTTTCCCCAATGCAGTGACCACCCCCACAGCCTTATGCAGTAGGCACAAAGCTCTACTTTTCCAGTTTTTAACCTATTTTGTCTCTGCTGCTTCCTTACACTCTGATCCACTTCATGTCACATTTCTTCCCTGAGGCCCCATTTCTTTTTCTATCTTTTTTAAAATTCCCATTTGGAAAACAGGATGACTTAGCAACTTACACATTTGGCCACACAGGCTCATGTTTCCCTATGGCACCTCAACTTTTCTTACCTATGAGGAGTGGAAATTATTCCTACCCCTATTCTCTGTACTCAGACATGGAACTTTTGGGGCAATATCATAAAAAAACCCATGAAGTTTGCCTAGACTCAACCAATCCTACTGTGTTGTTGAGCAGTATCCCGGCTGTTGTTATAAATGGCTTTATTCCTGTGGATTGCACCTTCCTCAGTGGAGGATCTAGCCCAATATGCTTTATTTTAGGACATTCTGTATAATCCTTGTCAGCTCCAGTTGTGCTGTAACAGCACAGCAATATTTTTCACAACACCATTCTGCACCATTCTGGTTTGTGCTTCTCCACTTACCCTCTCACATCAGTGCATTCTGGGAAATTACAAGAATTGGTTATATTTTGCCAATGACCTCTGGAGGCATGTGGAAAAAAGCACTAGCAGTGTATACATAGGGTGGCCTATCTCCATCTTCCCTCTTTCTGCAAAAGAGGGAATGAGAGAGATTGCTGACAACCCAGACACACAGACAACAGTAACAGCATCATAACCTGCTCACAGGAAAGCAGCACCATACCAGTGTGGGACACAACAAAGGTGACACACAGCTCTAATCACCAGGCAATTCCTTTCCAGTGGGATGATGGTACAATCTGTGTGTGTCTAAAGAGTCAATGTGCCAAGCAGAAGTTGTTAAAAGTTAGTGGAACACACTTCCAAGTGATGTGGCCAGAATTAGGTTTCACAGCCTCACAATAAAAATCTCACTGAACTCAGATCCTGTTCATGATGCTTTTCTTCAGGATGATGTTTTCTCACAGAAGATGGAGAAGTCTCCAGCTGTTCTGCAGTTTTTAAACAGGTGAGACAACAGTCCAAAATACCTCCCAACTTGTTTGCATGCACTCCCTCAGCTATCTACTTCTGTTTGCAAATTCAAAGTGGCCTGAGCAGCTGTACAGTGTGCTCCTCTTCAGCATTTCAGACTCTTCAGTTCTTCCTGAAGCATGTTAAAATCTGCCTGGGCCACATGCAGGAGAAGGAATTCTAGTGCACAGAGATGTTTTTCCAAAGGGAGAGCTTAGTGTATCCAAGCACAGAGCCTGTTCCATAGAGGTGACCAGAAGATGAACCTTCATAGGAGTGAGTTAGTGTTGCAGAGCACCAAAAAGACAAAGGCCTTTGGATTGGCATCACACTACAAGAAAATGTGTAATAAAAAGCCACAGTCTCATTGTGTCACGGCCAAAGAATGCTGGCATGAACAGGATTATTCCAGCCAAGGCCCCTGCTCATTTATCTTCTGCTCATATTTTCTTGTTCCCTGCAGTTCTTTCTTTCATTTACATTATTTTTTATCTTCCTGCTTTTCCTGCTCCTTCTCTCCTGTTATTCTTCTTCTCTGTATAGTATGTTTGCCATCCATTTTTCTTACAGTAGCACTGTTACATTTGTTGGGATGAGTCTCTTTCCCTTTTTTTTTCTCCTTGACTCTTTTTTCCATCTCTTTGCCCTATCTGTCTCTGTCTTGAAAGCCATTTACAAGCATGTGGACAGAGGGTCCACAGAAAACACCTGTCAAGTTCAACAGAGCACACCTTGGTGTACAAAAGGTCTGGAATGGCTCCAGTTTGGGGGTGGGTGCATCTTGACTGATGCAGATCAGGTCAGATGATATTAGCAGAAGATTAGGATGAATGGTGTGAGCTCCACCATAGTCCATCTGCCGTTATTTTACAAAGCATCTGTGCCCATTTTCTAGTGTTAGATACAGGGCGATTTCCAAGGCTGGCACAGCTTCTTCCCATGCATGTCTGTAGCATTATCACACAGAAAACACAGGACAGAGCAGGTATTTATATTGCATTCCCCTGGTACCAAAAGGTTGCCATGGTATGGACAAGAAATTCTTTGCAGTATAGGAGAGAGAACATGAGGATCATCTGCAAGCCAGAGTGAATTGCCTGGTATTAATGCCACTAACTGGTCTCAACAGCTGTGGAATGTGGCTCCCACAGCTGTAAAGTTGGCTATGATTGATCCCCTTGCACACATATTACCATGGCCCAAGAAACAGCAAGTACTGGCACATGTGGGAGAAAAGCACTTGAATCCAAGTCTAAATTCCTCTAGGGCAGGAACCACATAAGCAACAGAAGTAACACGGGAAAATAAAGAGCTGGAAGAACATGTGGCCAGGCAATGGCTGGATACAGCTTCAGGCTCTCAGAAAATGTGTCTGACAGGCATCTTTGCAGTTTCAAAATAGGATACTTCAAGCCTTCAACTTGAAGTTTTCTTCAGCCTCTCTCTCCTAGCATCTTCCACCTTCCTGAAGAAAGGTGTTGATAGTGGCAAGCAAAGCAACCAATGTGATGGAGAGACTCCAGATTCCACCAGAAATATTTTTTTTTCCTGTTGAAGAGCCAATCTATTCCTCATTTTACTTCTCCACCCTCATGTTCTCCACATTTGCCTGAAAGTAGCTGCACCAGCTGTTGGAGAGGAGCAGGGAAATACCTGTGTGGGAGAGAGTGCCAAAATGTCCTGGTGGAGCTCCTTTACAGGACTGAGACAATGCATCTGAAACTGACCTCCTGTTTCTTTGGATGCTTCCAGAAAGAGCCATTCCTCCCAGGTCATAGTACCAGAAGATTTCCCAACTATACCTCCCTGCAAGAGATTCCCAAGGTTGTTGGTAACTATGATGTTAAGGATGTTTTCTAAAATATTTTATGCATATAATTCTAAGTGTTTTCGTATTTGCCCTAAATCTACATTCACTAAACATCTTTGTGATTCTGGACTTAAGCTCCTGCAAAGCAACTGAAGTTGCTAGTCCTCACTGTACAAAACACCCATAAAAGGTGAGGAATCTGCTCACTCCCAAGCTTAGGAAGAGTTCAAATCTGGGTCTAGACATTACTCTTGGCCCACATCTTTGTGTCAGACTGAAATCAAAACTCTGAAAACTGTGAGCTGGGGGAATATTTATGTGAACTTTGTTGACCCATCTCTGCCTGTTTGCAGCTTCCTGCAATCTCCAACGGTACTATCTGGAACAGGATTATTAAGTCTGTGGGGATGGAAGAATAAGAGATGAGCTGTTAAGAAGAAATAAAAAAAAAACTTCTCTTCATGCCCATGACCTCAATAAGGAAAAGAAATGAGAAGCACAAACAGGATGTGCTAGCAAAGCAAAAATGTTTCTCCAACTTATGAGTGTTTTCAAAAGCAGTGCTCTGTAGACTTTGGGGAAATGAAAGAAGCCAGACTATGAGCTTTGTGTATGGTCATTTGTCCTTAGAGTACACAAGACTATGAATGTAGAAGCTTGCTTTGCACTGACATGTCCACATCCTGTTAAGATTGACCTGGAGTCTTCTTCATTAAGAATCAGAGAAGAATTCAGCCTCCATGGTGCACTAATTGTAGGAACATGCACTTGGCACTGCCAGCTGGGGACCAGTTAGGCAGAGTTGTTAGGCGTCTTTAAGTGGAAGATTATAGATCTGATTTGATACAGACTAGAATCATCATCATGCTTCATACCTGAGCCAAAGCCATGGAACAGCTCTGAGCTGAGATGAAGCACTGACCTCCAGATTCTATATACAATATCCTGCCAGCAATCCCAAATCAGAAATTATAATTCCCCATTTCATGAATTGGATTTGCATTTGTCCTGTCAGGCAAGGTCAATCTTTCACAAGTTCGGATAAAATGTTGAGTAGTTCAGTTGTTTAATCCTTAAAGAGTCACTGTCCACCTGTTTATCAAGGTACTTCAGTAATGTCCAGAGTAAGCATCCAGTTGGTGAGTGGTTCAGTTCTCAACTTCATGGGCCTCAGCCTTAAGGGACATAGCACTCACAACCCAAACAAGGTCTTGGGAATTTCTCAGGAGGATTTAACTGTTAGAGAACTTAAAGTGACCCAAGGGCAAAGTGAGGGCTGTAGCAGAAGGAGGGATGCTCCTGGGCTACAGCAGTGAGGAGTCACAGAGGGATGTGATGCTGTGACTGTGCAGTGGATAAAATTCATGGCTCCTTTGTGCCAACATCTTCCAACGTGACTTCACAGGACAAAGATCATGTTCAATGGAAACAGAGTGTTCAGGTAAAGAGACATGAAGAGTCAGAGACAGAGTTGTCCAGAAGTAAATGAAATCAGATTTTGGGCTTGAAGCATGTGCTGCTGAGGGTGCAGCATACTCAGAGAGCTATCAAGAAAGATGTTTGAAGGTTTGGTTTGAACAAACTGTTCAAAATCTGCCCATCCACTTATCAGCCTCCCACATATAAAAATGGAGCAACCAGCACCAAGGGCTTCCTCCAGCAAGAATGGTGGAATTCACATTTCCACTTCAGTACTTTGGTATGTCACAAGTGGGGAAAGAAGGAATTTCTCCAGAAATGCAAGGAAGGCTGGCCTGGAGAAGTAGCCAATGGTTCACGTCTCCTTACCACTAACTGGTGCCAGGAAGCAGCCAATCTGTTATGGTGACTAATCCAGCAGGCACTTTAGAAATTAGTCCACAGGGGTTCAAAGTTTAAACTATATTGAGTTATAATTGCATTGGTCCACCATCATGAAGTACACATTTTGTAAATTAGTGGCACTAGTCATGTTTTAACCCTGATCTAAGCAGCAGTCTCCCTATTGGAAAGTGTGGAAAATATGAACAGAGCCAGCTTTTCCAAAGATGTTTCAGATCCTAGCCCTTCTTCCAAGTACACACCCAAGCCCTTCCAGAAGATTGCTCTCTCTTCCTGAGAGAACTGTCTCCTTTGCCTTAAAAGCAAGTCAGGTCTCATCTGCACTTTTTCCTGCTTCAGCACTCCAGTGCTATTCCCAAGTCCGCTGCCAAAGCAGACCTGCCCCTGATGCTTAAAGTTTTCTGTAGAACTTTTCCCATCACAGGAGGAGAGGTGATTTTCTGCTGATTTCCTATTCAGCACCACAGAGGCAGACTCCGAAAAGCCTATGAAAGGCAACTGAATGAATATACTGTTCCCTCCAATTGTGACTCCATAATTTCCTCTCATTACTCTAATAGAAACAAATCTTTCTAATCTCAGCCCTATTACCTCACACAAAGGAAAATGGTCTGTAATCCCGTTAGAACTGGGCTGCTGCTGGACACATTTTAAGGTCATTGTTCTGGGATGCCAGTCTTCACTCTATGTGACTGGGAGAAGTGGGAAATGCAATTACTAGGCTATTCAAGTCCCTAGAATGAAACCCTGCCATTAATAGGCAAAAGCCAGAGAGAAAAAGAGCCGTTGCTTTATGAAATTACAGGGTTTGGCTAAATTAGAGTCTAATCAGCACCTCAGTAAAGGAGCAGGGTTAGCTCCTACTGCCATCCCTGGAGTTTCTTCATGTCACTCAACCAGATATTTGGCATCCCCAATGGAAACCCAACCTGCAAGATGGCTTATGGTCATGAAGCTGGACGTGTACAAGTCCGGTAGAGACAATGTTGAAGGATTTATACTGTCCTTTGCTATGGGAAAGCCCTTAGAGTTCAGGAACAGAAATCTGCTTGCTGCTGCCATCACCTCATCCAGTACTTTGGCTTTGAGCTTTTTGGCAGAAACTGGGATCAAATCTGTCTCTTAATATTCATGGCCTACAGCACCAGTTTTGCTAATTGCTGGTGCAACCCAGCTAAGCAGCCAGGTGGGAAATTTGCATTGCTAAACTCATGGAGACGCAACTTCCCCACAAGGAATTCACACTCTGGAGGAGAGAAGGGGGCTAGCTCTGCTTGTGGCAGTCAGTGAAGCAAAGCAGAACAAGATGAGTGGGAATAATCTCAAACACCTCATTGAGTTGGCTTCTGTTGAGTGTTTAGACACTGACATGTTCCTAATCACTCCCATCCATGTGAAGCCAAGGCATTTTTAGCTGGCAGCAAAGAAAGAGTGAGAAATCTTGCAGAGAAATATTAGGGAAGATCACACAAAAACAACAATGACCATCACAAACCACAAGCAGAGACAAACTTTTGTCCCATATTGTTCCTGGCATTCAACCTCCAACTGTTATTCCCTGCATTTGCTTCTCCTCCTGTCCCTCTCTTGAGCTGTACGGCCGCTCCTGCTGGTCTCTCCTGCAGTCAGACAGCCACTCATCTCACTGTTTTGATGTCCCTCTTTCTCCTCCTCTGCTGTGTTTTTCCTCAGTCTCCCAAAGGACTCCTGTCCCACAAGATGAGTCTGGGCTTCTGCTGGAAACAGAACCATTCTTGGAGGTCCCAAACAGAAGGGATGTGGGCTGAGGTACAGTTCCTGCTAGAGGAGGAGGAAGCAGCTGATCACCACTGGAATCTCCAAGTCCCTTGAAGAGCTGAGAGTCACTTCCCTGTTTATGCTCTTTATTAGTCCCTATTCTCTTTAATCGGCTTAGACTGATGAGCCAAGGCAGCGGTAGGGATCAGCCGGGCTGTTTAATTAAAGGATTGCAGCTCAGCCTTGCAGTTTGGGGGTTTGTGTAAATGAGCTGCAAGTACATTATTTAATCTGCTGTGCTGAGAGGAGTTGGGGCATTAATGAAGCAAACTCTAATTAAAACTAGATGGCTGATGGTTATTAGTGGCATCAGTTCTGACAGGATTTATCTCATTTAGGGAAACCATCAGAAGGGGAAAAGAGAGAATAAACCCGAGCTGGTTTATCAGAATTCACAGCAGCACCACTTGTGACTGGCTGTCCATTCAGCAGGACACAGAAGAGCTGCACAGGGAGCCCCTATGTACCAGGTTCTCCCACCAGGAGCCCTGATGAGCTTATTTAGAGATATGCTTGGCTCATCCAGGAAGTGATTGCCTATTCAGGCTGTCTGACCCACTTATTTCAGTCTTGACTGACTTTTGTCCTGCCTTGGTTCAATGGGGAACCTGTTCATGATTTGAACAGGGTGACAGACTCTGTAAATGATATGATGTGCTTCTCCTAGAAGCCTACTGAGCCATTCCAGAACACCATATGGAAATCAGCTCCATGCTGACTCTGTATTTTTCCCTCTCTGACATTCTTTTGCGTTCCTCACTGCATTGTATATGTAACTTTGGACATGAAGGAAGCCCGTGGCTGACTGCAAGACCTGGCAGAGACTAGGAGATGTTTTATGGCTAGCATAAAGCTAAATAGTGAGTTTAATAACTCTCTGCCTGTTTCTCACCTTCAAATAGCCATGGTGGCTTCAACCATCTTTATCTCTGCACAGAATGTTGTGTCACACACAGACAGATTCAGGACTGCAGTTGGGATCTGGAGGCATTAGAAATGGCAAGGACACAAGAAAGACTGGGGGGAAAAAGTAAGGAATGCATGAGGTCTGCAGTGTGGGGCAAGCTACAAAAGGCATCAAATGGACAGGCGTAGATCAGTAGGAGAAGCCCAGGTGCAACATGCTATAGGTGTCATTGTGATTTATCCCCAATTCAGGATTTCCTGGCTCAGACTCATCTTCAGATGCAACTTGCCAAAGTTGTTAAATTACTGAAACAGGTGATCGCCCCTTCTTCAATTTACCTGTCAAATCCCAGCAAAAAGAGGGCAGGCAAACTCAGGCTCAAGGGATAGGCAAGGCCTTTGGGAGTCAGCAGGACAAAAGGAAGGCCTGACAAAGAACATGACAAAAATGATCCTAGAGCTTTAGGCTGTATGCCTGACAGCCTTGTAGAATAAGAACATCCTAGAAACTAAGGGATCTGATCAGAAATAAGATGGAGGTTGGCACAAGAATGGGGCAGGGTCAAGGATGAGGGTATAAAGATAGAACACTATGGCAAAATTGATGTTTAGTTCTAGACAAACTAGAGCACTTAAACAAAACTTTCTCACTCCAGAAATGTAAGGGAGTGGTGGCTTTCCCTACCACAGAAATATCCATAGTCTCCTTCTCTGCTGTCTCCATTTCCTTGCCAGCATCTCCCCATCTGCCATGACAGGGCTGCCATGTAAACTTCACCAGTGCCTGAAAGCCCTCAGCACAGACTGATCATGGGGGTTAACCCTTCCATCTTCACACACAAATGGGCAAGAGAGGTCCTTCTTTACCCTGTCTCCAAGTGTGGCCAAACCCTACTTATGAGCATACACACCCACCCATCTCTGTTCTCTTCAGAGTTGTCCAGCACTCACACTTTTTCTTGGAAGGAAATCAGAAACCACAGTCTGCTCCAGTCAGTAGAACAAGACAAATGTAATTATAAAAACGCAGTAGCCTCACTACTGCAATTCAGCTGCCCAGTTCTGTTCAGAGCCCTGCTAGTAACTCAGGCTTTTTACACAGGTGCCAAAGGTCAAAGGTAAAGGTCTAGCAGTGTAATGAGAAAAATCTTTAAAGAGAAACCTCTTTGCTGTTGTCAGAAGGGTGATGAGGCCTGGGAAAACAGAGTAGATCTGTAAGAGGACAGGGTGGGAAGTCGTGAGAGGGGAAGGAGATGGCAAGAACAGAGGGACAAGGCCAAGTGTGGAAGCTAAATGCAGAATATGCATCTTGAGTACCTCTGAAGCTCTTTGGAGCCCTTGGTCTTGGCACTGACATCTTTCACTGATGAGGAAGTGCTGAGAACTGCTGGTGTCCCCACCCCTGGCTGCACTGGATACAAGCTGATGTTAGTTAATAGTACTTGTCTATATCTGCTCTTCACTGGCAAGCTCACACCACTTGACAGAGGTAAAAATACTCCCCCCACCCTGTCTCAGGGTGTGTGACAGAACCCTGAGTTTTTTGGGTGACTTTTGCTGTACTTTAAATGTTACAGTGTGTGTGTCCAGGAACCTCATAGTGTGAGATAAATAATTTGAAGGAGAAGAGTGAAGCATGTGTGTGTCAGTGTCACATACAGTAAGAAGAGGTACAATCATGAATGCGGGTCAACGGAAGTGGATGTTGGAAGAGAGGCTGAAAAAACATTTTGTGTGTGTGTGAGGGGAGATTGGGGGGGTTTGCAGGCAATCACACAACATTACAAACAATAATCTCTGGGAGGGAAAAGAGAGGGACAGCAATGCTGGGAACATGAGATGTAGGGGAGGATGGAGGAGGATTGGCATGTGTAATATGTGAGTTTTGTCTGGGGCAGGAAGATCAGTGATGGATGATAAAGAAGTAAAAAAAATAAAGGTCTTGCTGACAACAATTTCCCACCTTGGTGAGGAGTCTGGAGATGAAGGCTTCTGCTCTGTGTCAGCTGCTGGACAACAGAACTGGTGTAAAACAGTTTCATTCCTGTAAGAAAAAACAAACCACAGTGGGTCAGTGTTCACTTCACTCAGCAGAAAGCTCGAGGGAGAGTGCTATTTTTAGAGCTGTTCCAAGGGGACAGTGACTCCCAGTGATGCTGAAAGAGTAGTCTAATTATTACATAAACATTTTTTACTCCAAGGTGGAGGGGAGCAGAGAGAAGGGGGCTGACAGTTCTGTTCCCTTACCTTACCTGTTCTGCTGCTGATGTCAACCTGTGGAGAATGGGGCAAAAGTGCACAAACCAAAAGTTTGTCTTCTCGCAGCATTTGTTTCACAATCCCATACATCTCATGAAAAACAGTTTTGTCTGTCTATAATTCTATTTCTTTTGGGACAGAAACATGTCCTTAAATGTGTTTTCTTGTATATGTTTCCTATATTTTGTGAAGTAGTTGATTTTTTTCTTACCAGTGGCTAAATTACCTCAGCAGACATTTCTTGTGAAGCCTCCCTAGAGCACAGAAATGGCCTTAGCACATCACTACTGGGTATTACCAGGAATAAAAGTGGAGAACTGACAGGACAAGCACAAGTAGGAGGACTGAAACCATGACAAGAGACCGTAGAAGAGAAAAGCAAAAAGAGTAATCAACCTGAGCAAAACAGGAAAAACAAACACTAAAAATGTGTTTGTTAGATAAGAAAGACAAAAGATTTCATCCAAAGTTAGAAACTGTAGTGTTACAGAAATTTTAGACACTGGGCTCTCATTTCCATTAGATGGATTTATTGCAAGAAATCAATTATGGTATTTGGTGTCTTGAGCTTGATGCCTCAAAAGAGGAACCCCAAACAAAGAAATCCCTGGACAATTACACCCTCATGATCTAAACTCCCCACACCTCGTGCAGCAGTCCAGATCAACAGCATTACTGGGGTCTGGGGTCTCCTTGCTCTTCATTGGTTTGGTGCTTTGTTACCAAGTGGTTGTCACTTTTTATTCCCCATGTCCTCCATATATCAGTTTCAGTGAGGTTTTGGTCAGTTCTGTAGTCAGTGTGTCTTGGATTGAAAGACAGGCGTCTGCCGAGGAAGGCGGAATGGAGAATATATGGAGAATATGACCCCCTTCCCTCCGAATTATTCTTACTTTGAACTTGATGGGCCTTTTAGACAAAGACATGGGAAAAGGACTAGCAGCAGTTTTTTACCGGTGTGTGTATGTACAGCAAGGCAAACGAACAACACCACCGACGGCACCGACCCCACACGAGCACGCAAGGCCCGGCGAGGCTCTTCCCGCTCTCTGGGCACTTCCCCCTGCGCTGCAGTTCCGGTCACCGCCGGCAGGGGCGCTGGTGGCTCCCGGCCGGGCAGGGTGGCGCGGTGACTGCTCCCGGCCTGCAGGGGGCGCTGCGGCACGAGGTCAGGCCCGTCTCCCTCACGCGGCAGCGGCATGGTGAAGATGGGCTGCAGCAGGAATTTCACGGCAGGCTGACCCAGGGCAGCAAGCAAGAGGTAGCAGAAATTCTGCAGCTGTGGCAGGAGCTGCGGAGTGTCCCAGCAGGTATGTAGTGCGTGGCTACCGTGTACCAAAAAATCCAGAGCAGGGGCAGAGAAACTGCAGCGCTGGGCAGCCGCAGCCTGGCTCCTGAACAGGGCTGGGAGAGGCTCCCTTGGAGGGAAAAAGGGCTCGGGGTCCTGGGGTGTCCCCTGAGGCACCTGAGCAGGGGGTGAAGGGTCCTTTTTTAACGAGGTAGGGTGATAATGAGGTCTCCGTGCAATGGGCACTGCCACAAGCAGAGCTTCACTACGGTAGGAGAAGGCAGCAGGAGACGAAGCCTCGCAGTGATGGTGGATTCTCCCCACAGTGACTGCAGCCTGTTTCCCCGCCAGTGCTGACAGTGGGAGAGCGAGAGACTGGGCAAGTGGTGGGATCATATTTGAGTCTATATTCAAGCAGGGTCACACAAATACTCCAGCTCCTACATCCTATCACACTGCTCATTTACAAACAATCATTTATATTGAAAAAGACACTTGAGATCATCGAGTCCAACCATTAACCCAACACAGCCAAGCTCACCACTAAACCATGTCCCTTAGCACCACATCTACATGTCTTTTGACTACCTTCAGGGATGGTAACTTCACCACTTCCCTGGGAAACCTGATCTAATGCCTGACCATCCCTTCAGTGAAGAAATTTTTCCTAAAAACCAATATAAACCTTCCCTGGTGTAACTTCACGCCATTTCCTCTCGTCTTGTTACTGGGAGAAGTGACCAACCCCCACCTGGCTACAACCTCTTTTCAGAGAGTTGTAGTGGGTGATAAGGTCACTCAGCCTCCTTCTCTCCAGTGCTCTCGGCTGCTCCTCGTAAGACTTGTGCTCCAGAGCCTTCAACAACTACCAAATGGAATCTTTAAAAAAATAGACACCCCACATTTCTGCCATTTCTAATTCAAGCATTTCCCTAAATGAACTACACTGTTCTCTGCTTTTATTCAAACAGCAGATGCACAACTTCAGTTCCTAATTGCACACAAAGAAAGAACAACAAGTGGGAGGGAAAACATAGGGAAAAGGAGGAAGGAACAAGGATGGACAAAAAACTGAGAAATAGAAGCTTGTATATAGACAAAATGCCTTGGTAGTTAATTATCATGGTAGAAACACAAAGAGTAAAACACAAAAGTAAAAGGGAGACTGGGAAAGGAAGAGTGGTGTGAAGTTTCAGGACTTTAGGCTCAGTTCCCTGTGGATGTTTTAAGAAAAAAACATCTCCCAGATCCTTATCAGAGTGGGGAAGTGACCAACCCCCACCCTGCAGTCAGTTCTTGACTCCTGTTCTCACGATTTCTTATGTGTGCTCAACACCAGCGTTGGGTGTTTTCTGCCCAAACCAGAGTTGTCTTGAACCTCTGAGATCCTAAGATCTCTGGAATAGTTGTGCCCCTTACTTACCACCCCCAGATGCTGATCATGCTCAAAGGCAGAAATCTGCCTTCAGGCCATGTGGGATCCTTGAGTCCCACTCCAGGGGGGATGACTGTCATGGAGAATCCACCAGGGAGGTGCTGAGGAGCAGACACTGCCTGATGGAGGTAAATATATGAGATGCAAATGGGTATTCCAAGCCTGTACCGAAAGCTCTTCCTGTGACTGGAAGCAGAGAAGGGTATCTTATTATTCCTATTAAACCCACATTTGTCAAATGCCCAGGAGAATTTGGAGCTCTGGGGCTGTTTGCACTCTTCTTCTACCACTTGCTTCTCTTTCTCTTTTGTGATCCCCAGGCAAACACCACAGGAACTGAGTTCTACCTTGAAGACTACTCCTGTTCATTTTCCTCTTTCTTTCCACCTCCTGATTCTGCTCATATCTGATATTTTTCAAACCCAAGCCCTCACTTTTGCATCATAGCACCCAGACAGGAGCAGGGAGAGGGTTAACCTGTGGAAAAAGTTGACCCATTCCCACCTTAAGAGGTTGTGTGTTAATTGTTATCAGGACAAAGCAGCTCTCATCTGGGTGGGAAAGGCAAGTGTCCTAGAGCCTCACTGCCCCTTCTAAGCCTCAAGGAAGTGCTCCAGGAAAGCAACTGTCTTCTTAATGCTGTGAAGTCTTCAGGTAAGATGTTATTTTTGTTGCTGTGATTTTAGAGGGCCTGCCAGGGTTGTAGTGTCTGGTGGCTACCTGGATTTTATCACCCTGTGGTGTTGTCGGCTTTTGCAAGTTTGAGGTTTGAAGTGAGCCTTGAGATGTTTAGTATCTGTCATAAGTCAGGGTAATACTTTTGATGGTTTGTTGTTTTTTTCTTTTCCTTTCCATGCTGTCTTTTTGTTGTGTTTTAAAACAAATCTTACTTCATGAGCCAGAAAGGCTACATAACTTGAACATGTGGCCTCTGAGGAGTTAAAACCTCAAAAGCATGAGTCTTGTTTTAGCCTTTGAAAAATAGGGAGGGAGGCAATGTAACTTCACTCACTACTTTGGAGTATGGATCTGTAATTTTGTTTCTTTTTAAGTACTTCTGGTATGTGGCAATGGTCAAGCAATTAAGAGGGTGGGTTCAGGGCTTGCTTTTTTGCCCACGTTTTTCTGTACATCTTCTACTTTGCCTTCCTCAAACCGTTGCAGAGACTGAAATTAAGCACACACTATTGTAGGCTGATCAGGCAGGTGATTGTGGAGATAATTTCTCCCCATCTACCAGGATACTGTTGAACTGTTCTTTTCCAATGTATTGCTTTAAAAATAAACAAATTATTATCTCTTGGGCTGTATACTGATGAAAGCTTGGAAGGGAAAACCAGCGAGAAGAAAAGGTGTTCTGGGTGAGTTGGGTGGCACAAAAGAAGAAGGGGCTCAGGGAGAGGAGGAGGAGGCATGCTGGGGTAATTGCTGCCAGCACTATGAGACCAATGTGGAGGAGCAGCAGAGGATAAGGGCAAGCACAGATGCAAAGGGAGGACTGAGAACAGCCTGAGCCTGTCAGTGCCTTGCTCCGTCTAGCTGGGATGCATGCTCCGGAGGCAAGGATTTGACAGTCCAGACCTATCTTAAATGCAGAGATAGCTTGGCCAAGAAGTTACCCATGCTGTCAATTGAAACATTAGCCCTCTCTCCTCTGAGAGAAAACAGCTGACTGAATTTTATTCAGTTGTCTTTAACATTGCTCCTGACAAGAGGTGTCATACAGCCAGCTGCCTGCAGCCTCGATAGGGGTATCTGTGTATGAAATGTCCAGCCACAGCAATTCCTGCTCTGTGATGAACTTCAGAGAGGCTTGTGCCAAACCTCCTGGCTAACACAAGCTGTCTAGTGAGCTCAGAAGTTAGCTCTACCTTTCTGGCTTCTCAGAAAGTTGGGCTGTGCAGCAAAGGGGCTCCATGACTCATGCTGCCTTGGTCTTTCATCAATGATCCCAAGGAGGTAAGCCTTTTTTTCTCTTTCTTAAAATCTGATGTTGTAGAGGGAACAACAATTGAGGTCCAAAAATGGAAAGTCTCTGTAGCTTGCACATCACAGGGCCAAATGGAGAAAACTTTCCTAAAATTCCCTTAATCCTGTATCTTCCCTTTGGACTAGTGCCTGTGGCTTTCTGCTCAGTCAGTGTTGCCCCCTAAACATCAGTGCCCACTAGTTTAGCACTGATCAGAGCTATCTTGAAATAGAGATGCCCATCTGCTGAGAGCTGTATTATGGTAAACAAACCTAACTTCTTTTTGTTTTCCTGCACCCCCACAAAAGCAAACCCCCAGACAGCATATGGAAAATGGTTGTGCTCCCTGCTCTTCAGCAGTCAGCTTTAATTAAACATATATCCTGTATGGCCTGTTCCCAAAGATAAAGAGAAGCTCTGTGTTTTCTGCATGAATGATTTTAGACTACAAGAAATGCCAAAACAAGACAGAATGAAAATTGTTCTCAGTATGAGTACACAGAGTGTACTTCTCTCTACCATGGTGTAATACCCCTGCATCCATCCCACTGCTCTGGTAGGTTATGTAGGCCTGCTGGCATGCTCCATAAATGAAGATCACTGGGTTACCCCACTGCCCATACCTACCAGCCTCTGGATTCTGATCCTTGAGCCCTCTGGCCTGCATGCATATCCAGCAGCCTTGCCCTTGGCCCAAGCATACAGCAGTTCTTAGAAATCTGACAATACTGAATCAAGCAATGTTCTATCAGTAAATAACTAGTCCAACTCATGCAGCCTTTCTGGTTTCTCTTTAAAACTCCACCTTTTGAAGAAAAGCAAGAGACTTTGACCAAAAGTCACTGGTTTTAGTGCTGGATATCTCAGCTTTCGTGGAGTCTTCTGCCACTTGTCTCTATCATGCCTTTTTTCAGATAGCTGCCAAGAGAACAGATGGAGTTGCAGAAAATCATGGCCTAGGAGGAGAAGATTAAAGGCAGAAAGAGTCAAAGAAGAACTGAAGTCATCTCAGATGAAGTTTTAGTGGCTGTTATCTTTCATAAGATGAGCACTGGGGAACCACAAACAGGAACTGTTTAGCAGTGCTAAGTTAATGAAAGGCCAGTTGCAGTCCTCTGACTCTCCCAAAATGTAGCTCAATGCTACTTCTACCTACCAATGGAGCTGTGACAAAACCTAGCTAAGGTTAGCTGCAGACTTTACTCCTTCTATCACCTCCCTCCTGTGATAGATCTATTTTTGACTCCAGTCAGCCTGATACTGGGAGTTGAAATGAGATCTCAAAAAGGCACTGTTTCCAAGAGTACTGTCTAACAACTAGCTGCTTCTCCCCACTTCTTCACTCTTCACTGCAGAATACCACAAAATTTTCTAGCTGTCTTAATGGCTCATCTCAATTGTAGGGCATTAGACTAGTGTTTTGTAGGCAGTTTAGTATGAGCAGGGTTCATATTGTAAGGAAACATACATGATTAAAAAGAAATTAAAATTAATTTCCGGAATTTAAGTTCATTAGGTTCCTGTAAATCTGATGGCCTTCTCATTCTTATGGGATACTGTTGACAGCAAGAATTTGATAAGATTCAGAGGGGAACTGGACATTTTAAAGATTATCCTATTAGAGTACTTAATGCAGATCCTTCCCAATGCAAATGTGTAGGACTCAAACTTACCAGCATTAGAAAGCCCATAGCTCTTTTTTATTCTTTGCTCTTGAACATTTGATGTTGGCTATCTCAGGAAAACAGTTATAAAAACCAGAACCACAAAAGTGACTGATTGAGAAAATTCTGTGTTAAGGGGCATGGGCCTCAGTAACCAAGATATTGAAGTGTAGAAGTGCAACAAGCCCGAAACTCTTGTTGCCTGGAAATAGAACAAATCTTCCCAAACAATGTTAGAATGATAATATAAAAGCAAACCTTTACTTGAAAGCCTTCAGGTGCACAATATGGCAAAACCTGCACGTGGTACAGTAAGTCTACCATTTTTATAAGGTTAGTTGATTCATATACCTATCATATATTGTCCAGTTAGGAGAGTAGTTGGTTAGGTAATATTTCCTTGGGTACTGCCCCTTTGGAATTGGTCCAGGGGCTTCTTTGCCCCACTTTGTTTTGTCTTTCCAGATTCTGGTTGGAAAACAGAATGTCCTTGTAGTTGGTTCTCTTCTTGGAATAAGACTACATAGTATTTCAGGAATGTAGTTAGAAGGTTAGCTTATTGTTCCATAACGTAGGGGAAAAGGGTAGTAAAATTAGTAGGAGCTACAGCCATGCATTAGCAATCTACAAAGCTACAAATATATGAAAAATATAAAAAGCTAAAAATCTTTAAGCATCACTATCATTTTATTTTACATTCCCAGCAACTACTACAATCCCAGCCTGAGTGTTGCTGGGATTCAGGGATCAAGCATTTTCATAACTTATTTCAGACCAGTGCCTGTCTAGTTCTGCCTATAACCCTCCACAGGCTTCCATGTCTAGTTAATTGCATGACAGAAATGAAGATGGGTCTTGATGCTGTCTAAATTCCAGAACACAGTCCTGCCTAACAAAAGCAAACTGATGAAGGAACCCCACTGTGCAGCGGCAGCCCAATGGATAAATGTACGACACACACAGACATGCCCAGCCTAGCCAGGGTGCTTGGTAGCCCCTCTTTCAGTCCACCTGACTGCCTGTCATTCTATAGCTCCTCAGAATTCTCAAAGCTGTTCTTCCTTCTCTCCACCACTCAAAGTCGTGCTAGGAGGGAGGAAGAGGGGGGAACTTGCCAGGAGCATCTATTCTCTCTGCTTGCCTGCCAAAAATGAAAAATCAAATATGTTTTGTAGTCTGGAACTTGGCTTGCTTTGATCATCTCATGAGTGTTGGAGAAAATGTCTTCTTCCATTATGTTTCTCTATAAATTTGATTATTAAAAGATCAGCACTCATCCTCTAAAACTTACCTTCCACCTACTTAATCATCATCTTCTTTTTTTGGTACAAAAATTATTTTAAGTCATACATCCTTTGCATAGCATTACTATAAATTTCTTTTTTTAGTGCTTGGGGATGGGATGAAGATTGGATTCCCATTGCTAGAGTATTTACAGTTTCTCACTAGAATATGTCCATTTTAGAGACCCTATAAAATATCTTTAAAGAAATTGCCCTTGCTAGTATAAAATACCATATGCATGCACTACTGTTTGGAAAGTGACAATCCAGTGTGACACTCTGACGCAAATGTGTGTCTCTGAGCTATTGTGGCGTTTTCAGAACAGCACAGCTTGGAAGGATAAGCACAAAGCACCGTGCTGGGGAAATGGAATTTCCTGTGTTGGAGGAGGAGGGTCTGAGCCAATGCTGCTGTGATCTGATCTCGTTTTGGTCAACTCATTGGGTGACTACAACCGATATGTCAAATGTGCCATTCATTTATCACCATCTGCTTCTAGGGATGGGGAGACTAATGCCATATCTTCCTGAACAGTTGGTTTCTCAGCGTACTTTAGTCCATATAAGTGGCAGGGATTTCTTCTGTTCATCTTCACTTTTACCTTGAAGAAATTCTTGGGGGAAAATGTGGCATGACTGGCAGATGGGTGCAGGGATTTCAGAAAGAAATCGTGGTGCTTTGCACCAATTTCAGTACAAAGAACATGACCAGTAGACATGTGGGTGTGTACAAAGAGGGTCTGAGCACGTAGTGATAGACCCTCTTTAATGTAAGGTGGCAGTGTTGGGCTTGGGATCAAAGTCAGCAATGTGTCTGGTAAATGGTGAAAATGAACTGTGGCTCATATTATGGCTCAGCAGGGTCTGTTCCTCTGCCATGGACCTAAATACAGGTTTTCTCTTCATGACATAAAGATGTCACCTGTCACTGTATTCAATGAAAATTGCTGCTGATAAGTCCATTTTGCTACCCAGAAACACTTGAAGGAAATTCCATTTTTTAAGTCTACCAGGTGTCGCTGGACTAACTGCCAGGTTTTCCTACATGCTGGAAATGGGCAAGAGTGGGAAAAGGAATGGGATGTGCTCAGGAATCAACTGCAGGGAGAGAGTCCATGCTGGCTTCTGGGTCCAGTCTGACTGATATCTCCTTGTGACAGCCAGAAGCAAAGTCTGGGGCCAGGTTTTGGACCCACTTTCAGCATTTCTCATGCGAGCTAGGGCATTACTTTGTGCAGTTTTGTGGCTCTTGATGCTTCAGCTATGATGGGATTAAATAACAAGGTGAACTAAGGAGGATCAATTCACTCTCAATTTATCTGTGGACTAATTCTGTCCAATAACCAGAGGCAGTCTAGATGAGAGAAATTGTCCATAGGAGGAAACTTAAGATCAAATGTCTACTGTATAAAGTTGGATCCTTAAAGTAATTAAATGTAATGTATTACATGCACATACAGTGCCTTCATGAAAGATAGCAGCTTGAAGGGATTTGGAAATAGTACTTAAATTGGATGGAACAAAACATTCCCATTTGGGACATTTGGACAGCCTGGGGAAAGCTAGCTAACTCTCTGTAGAGGGGTACTTGTATTTCTGATGTTGCTGTGTTGGTGTCTTTTACAGAATTACTTGTTGGTGAAACACTCTTTGGGTTAATGGGGGATGCTTCTCATGTTCCCTCTCCTATGTGCCCAGTGGAAGTGATTCATTCAGAAGTTTCTTTTCTTGCTATTCTTTCCTAAAGGGCAGTAGGAACAGGGATGAGGGAGATGATAGTACTTGATAATCAATTTTCAGGAAAAAACTTCCTGGGGAGAAGAGTTTGTCATTAGCTGCTAGAGGGATTGGGGGCCTGCATCTCCTGAAATATTGTTGAATCCCATGTCAATTGGGAGTCCATTCACTCCATTTAAATTGGCATGGCTGTCTGCTAATTGGATTGGTGCCTGTAAGCACAAAAAGGAAGAGGCCAAAGTGGCCACGGGAGGAGGAAACAGTGTATGTTGGGCTATGCAGGCCAATGTGCACCTTCAGCCTCTTCAGATCCTCTGTCAGTGATGGAAACAGTTGATGACTTTTTGTGCTAGACAAGCCACAGCATCATTTTCTTTGGTTTGCTAACAGGCTGAGTAGTGGCACTCAGGAAAAGCAGCTACTGTATAAAGAGCAGTCTGATATTCTGTGTGTGTACCTCTGATCATGTGGAGGGGGTCCTCTGGTGACACACGCAGCACTCATTGCAGTGAGCAGAGGTTTCATAAGTTGTAGCCAAAACTATACTTCAGATATCACAACTAGGAAGCTGCTAAAAATCCAAAGCATATATGAGGGGGAGTTTGTGTAAGTTCCTGAAATAATTTCAGTTAAATAATTACCATAAACAGAAACTCTGTCAAATAATTTCTTAATAGAAAGCTATATTTCCAAGATAATATGTGACCTTTTCCAAGACAACATCCCTCACTTCCAACTACAATATCATCTTTTTTTTAAAGGTTATATATGTAATGGAATAATTACATGTCAGCAAATGCATGCTGATAGAGATCTTCTGCAGTTTGAAACATCTTTTCATACCTCTTCTATTTTGTACTATGCAAAGGCCCTTTGTTCAAATAATAGATTTATAACCACATAAAATGGAAATAGCTGGCAAAAGCTCACTTTTAATTACACTGATAAGCATTCTCCAAATCCCCTCCAGTACTTCATATAATAATTATAGTTTGTCAGCCTCATACTAATGAGTATGTGGTCCTTCTGAAGAGATCCAGAACCAGCACTCTGCCTGAATGCTCTGGTAGCAGAGCAAACACCTTTTTTCATCTCTCCTATTTTGGGCCAATATGTATGAACACTAAAAAAAAAAGCAAAAGGCTTGTGTTTGTGGAATTGGCAACCCCTTTCATAATTACTGGGACTGTGAGATATAAACGGAATTTAGGTCTCTTCCTCAGTAAGAATAAATTATTTTTACTTTTTGAATGTGTCAGAATTGGACTCAGTAAAAGGATTTTTATTATGACTGAGTATCTGATCTGTTTTAAATCAAGCTTACACTTTTTACTGGCTTCTCACTCATGCTTAACCCCTTAGCACAGGAAGAAAGCCCTGGAATTTTCCAGAGGCTAAAATCAAAGTGTCCCTAGCAGGAGAGAATGACACAAAAGTAAATGAAGGAGTGCTGTTCAGTAATGCAGAATCTCATAAACATGCAAATTAGCTCCATCCATAGCTCACCTCTGAGCTCTCTGTGCCCCTTGGCAGCACTGTCTGCTGCAGACCTGTCCCTGGCTGGCACTGCATGGCCAGATGTGCTGCTGGTACCCCTGCAGCTCTGTGCCCCCTCAGGCAGCTCTGTGTTCCACGCTTGATACCAGCCCAGCATGACAGTGAATTGCACCAGCAACTAAAGACAAGCTGAAAAGCTCGTTCCTGCCACGTTGGGCTGAAGCACTAAATGTCAGTGGTGATATTTTTCTGCACACTCACCAAGGATTTTCAGGATTGTTCTGTGCAGTAAGTCCTGCTGCCAAGGGCTGAGCTGCCCCAGCTCTGCTGTTGAGGCTTGACACAAAACTCTAACATGAGGACTGCAATTGAATGTAGTGAGGAAGATCAAGGCTTGGCTTGCAGAAAGCTGTAGAGCTCTGGTTTGGGGCCTTGGCTCTGGAAACCAAATTACTACCACACCTACAGGTATCTGGGGCTGCTGCATCAGTGACCTCATAACTGAAAGTGATTTCCTAATGGGGAAGGACCACAAGGAGAATTAGGAATGCCCAACTGAACATAGCTTGCTTGCTGGCATACCCAAGCTAAATGGTGCTGTTGCCTAATGATGGAGAGCTGAGTTGCTTCTGCTGTGGGAAAGAGAAGAGCAGAGGAAAAGTGCAGGCCCAGTTGCAGAGCTGACTCTAATGCCTCAAGGGATAGATAGCAATAGTCACCACTGCTTCAGAGGAAATTTAATTTGCCCATTTCCCTTCCACACACACCCACATGCTTCCACCAGGGCTTTGACATACGGAAAGCAGGCAGTGTTTGAGGCTGGTTGTGGACACAGCAGCTGGCTGACACCAAGAGCAGCTGTATTTGCATAAGTAGTTGCCCTGGAAAGAAAGTACCATTTGGCACCAAGGCAAATGGGGAGAGGATGCAACTTGGGCGCTTAGCACATTACCATCACAGATACTTGGGTTTTAGTTAAGAGGAGATTTCACAGCTTCATAAAATCGTGACCTTGCTAAAGTTGCAGAAGAACAGATGGAATTAATGAGGTGTTCTAAGATTTGGAAAATGTATGACAGTTGTTCCCTTTGCCCATCTTAACTGTTCAATAATTCCTGAGATTTATAACTAGTAGGACATACAATATTCTGTCAAGTCAATTTATCAAGACAATGGCAGTTTAGGTTGGTCTTAGTCGCAGGAGTTGGATTATTTTATACTCTTTATGGTGCAGCAAAACTGAGAAAAAATTACCACAAAAATGGAGAAGGCATCTCTTCTTAGCCTTGTATACAGTAATTGTTCATCCATGCCCTATCTCAGAACAAGATACCAATGTCAGCTAACACTCAGTTATAGATATGTAGATATAGATACATAATCTGGCCAAAGATATGTACATATACCTGGCCAAAGGAGCAGTGCTTCAGTCAGTGATGATTATGGGAACCCATACAGCCTGCACCTGCAACCATATGTACAGTTCACCTGGAATTAAATGGGCTACTGTACTGTACTGTACTACTGGATATCTCTGTAGTGCCTCATTCCAGCTGACCTGTGCCTTGTGGGGACTCTTAACTTGCTAAGCATTTCACATACAAATCCACAACTGTTCTCTACTTAATGAATCTTGGAACTTCACAGTGAACCCATCATCTGAGCCCTTTGTATTTGGAGGAAAAAAATACCTCTAAGGTGTGGTTCTGGAAACATAAACAGATTTATTTTTAGGGATTTTCCTCTATTGCAAGAGCCTGATTTCTGCAGAGATATTTCAGGATAGTTTCATAAACAATTACTAGAATTCAGAGTGAGAAGCTGTGGGATTGGTTATGCTTCTGCTCCTGAAACAAGATGGCTGATGCAGACTTTTTGAACTTTGCAGTACTTACAGCTGGGCAATCTCCTCTAACAACTGAGATTTAACAAGTTTGCTTCAGTACCCTGGTGCCAGCAGGGATGTAGCATAAGCTGACACCATGAGGCTCAGCATAAGCTGGCAGTGCTATTTGTGTTTTCACACTTCAGCTGTGAAGCTACAGCAGTGATGGTTCCAGACCCTGCACGCTGGGATGTGATGGTACTTCCCATCTTGGGAAAAGGCAACAGCAGTGGCTGTATCTGCATCTGTGGTTACTTTAGCACTTGGAGCTGTTGAACTCTTGATTCTTGTGGTGAACACATTCTGCCTAGACTCTAGCTTAGCCTTGGAACCTGTGTGATGGGGGAAATTCCAGTTTTGGCAGCAGCTGTGTGGTATAAAAAGTGTGTAGTGCATGAAGAGATCCCAGAGCTGTACAAAAGAGACAGTGAAGCTTCTCACATGAAAAGGAAGCTCTTCAAAATAAGTTTTTAATAAAAAATAAACTTCGTGGTCACCTGGGAACACACTGGCTCATGTTCAACCACTGTTGGCCAGCGCCCCCAGGACCTTTTCCAATGGGCAGTTTTCCAGCCACTCTTCCCTTGGCTTGTAGCACTGCAGAGGGTTGCTGTTACCCAATGAGAGGACCCAGCAAGGACTTTGCCTTGTTGAACCTCACATCACTGGTCTTGGCCCATTGATCCAGCCTGTCCAGATCCCTCCACAGAGCCCTTGCACCCTCCAGCAGATCAACACTCCCACCCAACTTGGGGTCATCTGGCTTTATACCCTTGAGCAAAACAATTTAATCTTCTAACCCTTTTAAGCTTGTTGAAGACCACCATCTATTTTTTTTCCAAAGTAATTTGCCAGAATAACTGGAATACATATGACATTTCAGACCCTGTTCCTATGTCCTCATAACTAGGTACTTTAATTCCTTTATCTCTAGGAACAATCACTGCCATAACAATTTTATTCTTGTGTCTCTACACTAATAGAGTACTAAGGCAGTGAAGATCATATTGCTACTTCTGATCCAGCACAGACAAGGCTCAGTGAAAGGGTACGCTGCGATGTTCTAGCAGGATGTTATTTTGGAACCTGCAAGATCTTAGAATAGCAATATTTTTCCTTGCCAAAGTTATGCTCTTGAAATAACTTAAGTAGAAGGCTCTGTCTCATTAGGTCTTATGATGGCAGGACTTGGATTGTATTCCCATGCTCACTTCCAAACAGTGACCCACTCTCAGTTGGATGGAGACAGAATTTCCCATCTTGTTGAACAGGTTGCATTACAGATTGGAGTCTTGTGGTTAGGCTGCACTTGAATGGACCACGCTTTTTTAGCATTTATTGAGATCTCATACTTATTATTGCCATAGGACAGCTCAAGTCTCTTTGCAAAGCAGTGCTGAATTGTATAAAAGGCACCTGTAGAGAAAAAAATAGGGGTTTTTTGCTGCATCAGCCATGGGGTGTATCTGTTGGCCATGACTCCACTGTGTGTTTCAGGTGCCATTGTTAAGGTGCTGCCTGGAGCAGTTGGCTTTTCACAGAATCAGAGATTCTAGCAAAGATTAACCATATTAGAAGTTATCCCATAAATAAAATGTAAGGAGAACATACATGTACTGAGAGATTCATTAGCAAAAAAACTTGTAAGGATTCCAGAGGATTGAAAATTTTCCCATGACACACAGCGAGACCTCAATGTCGAGTCCAAGGTACAGAATCTAAGGGAGGAGTTTGGAGGCCTCTATGGAATTCTTACTCTTTTCAGAGGAAACATATAATTAACTGCTGTCAATATGCCAGCCAAAGAAGGGTAAATAAAGCTTGCAGTGTCTTTGACCACCTACTTGCTTGTGTAGGCATCGATTCTACATCTAATCATCCTTTGTCCTTTAAGTTTTTCCAAGGCAGAGCGGGTTTGATTGAAACGGAATGTACCCTGGCTGGCTATACACAATCCTTTAACATCACACTCCTGAATGCCAAACCTTGGCCTCACTAATCTGCTAGCACCTCTATGCAGTGAGAAGGACAGAGAATGCCCCAGAACTGTGATGAGGCACCATATGGATACTGTTTCCAAACTTTTTAATCTTTCCCAGCACATACAAAAGAAGCAGCTGTCCAAGAGCAAGGGTTGAAAGGGAATCTGATTGTTATTCATCTGGGATCTCCTCCAGCTCCCACTAAAACAGTATTTCCACTGAGTTTGTATATAATCTGATTTCAAGTCTCATGCAGTGAATCCCAGCCAATTCAGCTCTTAAGGGTTGTCCTGACTCAAATGCTAACTATCTGCATCCAAATGAAGGCTCTTCTTACTTATGAACAGATCTTATTCTTCTGTCTGTAGCATGAGAAATGTAATTTATTGCCATTGCAAGTGGGAGAATCAATAAACAATATGGCTTCTCACACAGCAACCTCTCATAGCAATGCCTATGTTGTCCTCCCTGTCTTCAATCTTTTTACATTTGTAACTAAACACTTTCAAATGGGAATATTTTACTGTGGGTGGCAGAATTGACAGCCTGATCTTAAGAGCCCCTAATGATTTTATCCTGAATATTTCTAGAGCATAAGTTTACAGAGATTATGTGTGAAAGGCATACAGTTCTGAAAAATCCATGGCTCACATATAATCCACAATACATAATATTTATTTCCAGATCATAGAATATTGAGTTGGAAGGGACTCACAAGGATCATCGAGTCCAGCTCTTAAGTGAATGGCCCATATGGGGGTTGAGCCCGTAACCTTGGTGTTACTAACATCATGCTCCAACCAACTGAGCCAATCTCATCCAGTACGAGCCACAAAAAGACTGAAGCAACAGCAAGAGAGGTGTCAACTGTCCCACTTAATCTCCCTTCAGTCTGTGTGCTGGTATTACCAAGTCCCACCTGACTTACTGTGTCCCACTAAGTTGATGCTGAGAGCAGGCACAGTTGGCAGTAGCAGGTGGTGGGTGAGTACCCCCTTTTTACCTTTCGGAAAAAAAAAAAAATGTACTTGCCCCACTTCCTCACTGAGATCAGTGAACCTCTTGTGGGTCGCAGGAACATTATTTAAGAGTGTCTGGAAAGACCTTTGGTTCTTGGGCTGAAGACACTTTGAAAAAGGGAAGTGATGGTGGATGCAGGAACACAGCCCTGCGCTCCTGTGGTGCATCCCTTTGGGTGAGAGGTGATGATGATTTGCTGAGGCACTCCATGGAAGCCTGAGCCACCACAGCCTGTGCTATACTTGTTTTCTGAGGTAAACAGGAAATCTCAGACCACAGTGATGTCAACTCTGAACTTCTCAGCAGGGCTAAATTCCATTTGAAAGGAAAAGAGCACTAGGAATGATCTCTGTGCTTAGTTATCTCATATCTTGTCTTACATCATCCTCTCAGGAGTGTGCAGAAGGCCAAAAGGAGACCTCTGATGGTTGTATAAATGACCTGCATAACAGGCTTTTCCAATTGTTGATATGGCATGTGGAAGACTGAGTGAGCTGTGTTCCTCTTCTGCCTAATTCTGAGTGACTGGAGAGGAAAACCTTTGCTCTGAATCAGTGGGAACTTGAACCTGTGCCTCTCTCCCTTCCCAAATGAGCTCTAAATCCAAAAAACTTAACTGCAAAAAGTGCTAAGCTGGATCTGAATTTAAGCCTCCACATCTTTTTATTAGTACTCTCACTGGCAAATTGTACCATTGCATTTGGAGTGTCATACATTTCTACAAATCTAATCATCAAAACATAAAAATACAAAAAATAATATCAGTCTTTGTCAGAGACAAGAAAAATGCTCTCTCTGCTTTTGTTTTCCTTGGCCTTTCTCTTACAAGCCTTGCCTCTTTTCAGGCTCCATCTTCCACCTGTTAGGAGAGAAAGTTGTTTTGTCACCCATATTTGTTGCTTTGAGCCGTTGGAAAACCAGGAATTACGTGTAAGCAATTTAAAACTGCCCTCCTGAGAGTTCTCTCACCAAACAGTGTTTGTTAGTCAAACTGCTCCACCTAAACTGCCTCAAAGAGAAAATGCAGTTGTTAAGCACAGTATGTGATTCTCTCCATCTGAGGCTCTCAAGTTCCACATCTCAGTGCTGGCTTTGGGACAGCACTAGGAATGTTCCAGTACATCTGCCTGATTCAGCCCCTTCTCTAACTTCTGAAGTTGTGGCACCTTGTATTGTGTCTAAATTAAAATATATTAAAAGTATGTATAGAAATGAGCTTCAAAAGCTGTCTCAGAAACTGTCAATGTTCATCCTTCAAAGACAGCATTCTCAAAGCCCTCCACAAACCCCACTGGTAGACACCTCATGCTACCCCCTGCAAGGGGAATGAGTAACACTCATCTGTGCACATAGGGGGATGCTGAAGTGAAACCAGGCAATGCAATTTGTCCACTGCCACACGGCAAGCCTGGCTGTAGCATGAAGTTCCTACCTTTCTAACAGCTCAGTCCTGGTTTCTAAGCAATAACCCAAGCTTCCTCTCTATTCAGCAACTTAAACTACTGCAAAGGATTAAGTAGGCACTTAACACCATATTGAACAGGAGACAAAACAATTCATTTCGCAGGAGAGAAAGAAACCAGCACAAAGAATTAAACAAGTCAGGGGGTGAAAAAGCTGTGTGCTGATTAAAAGACAGAAACAACCTACACTTAACTGCTGAAGCTTGTAGTTGTCAAATCTAGCCCTCCCATACTCCTTCCTCTGCCCTGATTTGTGATACTTTGCAGACCAAAAAGACTCTTTAAATAAGGAAGAAACTTCCCATAAAACAGAGTGCAAGTCACTTCTGCCCAGTAGTTCTCCTAAAGGTCTCTGTAAAGTAAGTTACTTTACTGGGTAGTCAGCACAGGGAACAGAACCGGGCACCTCTCTGTGACAAGAATGACATCTGAGTCCTGGTGCTGTACTACATAACCTAAACTGTGTTTCAAGCAGAGTATGTCTGTCTCAAAAGCATTATGCTGTGTCTGTGTGGATTAGGCATTATTCTTGCTCTTACAGGGCTGCAGATGCTATGTAACCTGCCAGTGGGATAGCAAATGAGCTCACATAACTATTGAAAAGCCTTGAAGCTGAGCAGCATAAACCTGGCCTTACAGGCTGAGCAAAGCAAGCCATTCATTGCAAGTAGCAAAGGCAACACAAAATGAACTGGAATGAAATGGTTCACCTCACCAATAAACCACAAGAACAGGAATGAAGCTGACCTGTGCTGCTCAGTTGCTACTAACAGCCAGCTTCACTGACTTTTAACCAGTCTCCTCCTTTCCAGAAGACAACACAGAACCTCAATAATGCAGTGAGAACCTCCAGTGATTCCTCAGCACACAAAGCAAGCAATACCTTTCTGTTGGAATCACCCCTAAAGCTCATGGAAGTCTTGCAGCAGCACAAGGCTAAACGTCTGCTTGTAGGTTGAGAGTAGAGAAGTGGAGGCCCTAATGTCTTATGGAGAAAGAACCTTTTCCTGGTTGAGATAAAAGAAGATCTCTGTGAGAATGTGTAGGTGTCATTAGGATTATTTCTTCCAGTTTCCAGGTCTACTTAAACCAAATGTTCTCCATCTATTCCACTATACTGCAAAAAAAAGCAGATGGCACATGTGCTCAAAGACAACCAGAGATAAAGGGTTTCTCTAGAACTTGAGTCTATTTCATGGTATCATAAAAAAATGTTACCTTTCCCAAGGCACACATTAACATGCTTTGAGTCCTCACACCTTGCCTGCTTCCATTCAGGCAGAAAGTATCTCAAGAGGAAGGAAGTGCAGCATAAGTAATATACTTAATTTGGGTTGATATAATAAAATGATCAAACTGAAAAGTTGCAGCATGCCCTAACAGGCAACACCAAATCTCTTTTACTAACTGATCCTCCCTAAAAGCTACTGCAAGCAAAGGGAAAAATAAAATGGAGAGCCAGCAAAATGGAAATTTCAGCCAGCCAACAGGAACAAATACCAACAAATTTCCACATAAGCATTTCAGACATTTTCTCTTTGTAAAACAACTCACACAAACAAAATACAGCCCTCAAATAATGAGGTTTATCCTCTTCTGTGCTTGATCCCAACACATATTCCTTTATGTGGAACTCACAGTATGAGGAAGGAACATGAAAGCGACAGGCTGTACCATGCGCATAGAATGGAAAGCAGCTTTTTTCCCTCCTTCCATGTTGTTCTAGCATTTTGCCTTGTCTTTGGTTTTAGGTTAGAGGAATTTGCTAGCTTTTGCAGATGGGAATTCTTCTGCTGAGCCTGCCAGTAGGAATTGCTATAACTGTGCTTGCTTACATGGAATTGCTATGAGTTTTCACCCCATTGCAACTTAGGTCACCCATGCTGAACACCACCACATCAGTGCTGTACAGGCTCCCTCCTCCTGCAGACTAATCTTGCTGCTTGGCATCAATGGAGGAGCTTTCAGAGTTGAGGAGTACTGGCACACTTGAATACTCTGCTAATCCTCTTTCAAAAGGCATTGTTGCTATTCTTGGAATAATGAGTAGGAAGTTTCCTTGCTCTGTTAAGGGGTCCAATTAGAGGCAAAATTGTTGAGTTGCTTTCTGACAGCTTGCTCCAAAGATGCCATGACCCGTTATCACTTCTGGGTGAAGCAGAAGAAGTCAAAGTTTTCAGGGTATTGCCTAAATGACAATTCATTAAGCAACAACTAGTCAAAAATTGCTAGAACCCAAACAGCCTTCTGACAAGAAGTGCTTGTTTGGCTCAGAAGGAACACTAAAAGACTTTTAACTGTTGGGTTTTTTTAATGACCTTCCAATGAACAATCTAGGAACAAAAACCAGTTTGCTGATTCTAAAGCATCACATTTTATTGAAAGATACAGGTTCTCATGAGACCTTATCATACATTGAAAATGTGTGGGTGGTTTCTTAGCCAGTTTTAGTGTCCATAAATATTCTCAAATGTTGCCAGAGGGAGATTACAAAAACTTATGCTTGTGCTCAGTAGAAAGGGATTCTGAATTCCAACTTATCTTCTTGGAGACCAGCCACTAGATGCTGTTATTCCGGTAGCACAATCCCATCATCACGGACTGAGTGCAGTGTTTTCTCCCTCATTTAGCAGCATGATCCAGCTTGGCTTAGGGTGGCTGAACCTCACCTGAGAAATTAAGTCTATTTCCTGTAAAAGGGTGTTAGTACAGTTCAGAACTGCCTGTGAAGACACTCACCTCTCCCACACCCATCCCATCTGCTGGCATTCTGATGTCTGTTCCCATGCCATAGATATGGGAAAGACATTGGAAAACTATTCACTGATCTGGGGCGTAACACGGTCTTCCTCATGCGGTAGTGGTGACCATGGATACAAATGTGACTGCATTTGTATTGAGGAGGGGGAGGTGTTAGAAACCCGATTGCTGAAGAAGGTGTGAAAGAGATAAAAATTAGTGCTTGGATGCTAAACTTGAGTGTCTCGAGTCTTCAGCCAGTGAGGGACATGGCTGGTCAAAGAAAGCAGTGCAGCTACATTTTCCTCTGTGGCACTACTAACATATTTCATAAAATTAAGGTAGAGCAGCTGTTTGGAATAAGGAAAATAGGCAACTTTTAAAATACTCCCAGTAATCCCCTAAGGGCTTTTTGAGGCAGGTAGTGGGGAGAGAAAAATAGAGGAAGTGCCACTGAATGCCTACCCATCTCTTAGGTGTGATCTGGCAGTCAGTATGCTGCAGAGCCGTACGAGGATGAGCTTTGAGCCAGGAATATCTAAACACTTTCTTTTGCAAAATATACTGGAAGATTATTTAAGGATTTAAGTAATTCTGGGAAGATCTAACTGCTCCTTTTGCATGAGTGTTAATGAAAACTGAGCACCTGAAATGTCCTGGTGACTTCGGAAGACTGAGCATTTTAAAGTCATTCAGAGCAGATGGGAACACTGCTGTTCAGATTCCAAATCTGAGATGTGCTGCTCCACTGTGAGCCCCTGAGAAGACAGTTTCTTTGCCTTTGAACAGAACTCTCTTTGCAAATAAATGCTCAGATCAGTAAGCCATTTTGGATAGGAACTAAGAGCTGCCCTGCTTGACTATACATTGCAGGTAAGCTAAAGATACCACACATGACTGCAGCAAATCCTCAGAAACCAATGTTCCTTGAAAGATGTCTGGTTTCCTTAAAATTTCACTGTACTAAAGCAAGTGTACAGGCTGGATTTTGTGAGCTCCCACAAGAGTATGCCATTCTACTGTTCACTGTACTCCATAAGCTTCTCTGTGATTCTTCATCATTTTGCACTAGCCTTTGTGCACTTCTGACTATGTAAGGCTCAGTGCCCCAGCAAGATGCAATGCTGAAGCCACTTGAACTCCTGGTAAGACTAAATGGATTTTTGTTGTTGTTATTGTTGTTCCATGCTTGTGTGTCTAAACATGGAGTCTTCTGTCAAACTCCATTTGGTTAACAAAAATCACTAGGGCACCAATAACAGCCTGGTCTCAGTTCGCCAGCTCAACACCTGTACAACACATTTTGTGGAATAAATGGCAATTCTGATTACAGGGAACTGCTGCCTTCTGTCCCAGAGGCAACCATGTCTCAGTGGCAAATAATGGTCAGTCTGAGTGCTCAGAAAGAAAAAGGATTCTGTAAATGGAAATTCATATTCTTCTGGGTTGGAAAAAAAAAGTACTATGTCCCTCAGGGCATGAGGGGAATTCCAGTCTACAGCCCTTATTTGATGGAACTGTTTCCAATTACATATGCTCTGAACTCCTTAATTCACAAACTCTTTTTTCTAAGGGGAATAGTGCTTCTGAAAAACCTTGTTAAGGCGGGGTATAGAGGGAGAGGATTTCTTAACTGCTTCAGCTACTGCTTCAGCGCAAGCTAGGAATGCTAAGAATCGCCCTGATAAAGTTCACACAACTATTTGAGACACATGGAAATTGAATTGCACTACTGTGTAAGAGCCCCTGTAAAGTGCAAACCAAAGCCTCTATCAGACCATAGACCTGAGATCATAGAGGAAGAGAAGTAGAATCCATTGGAATGGTCGTGAGCACCTTGAGAGCATGCTTGGAGTAAGTGGTGTTGCCTGGTTATGTCAAAGGGATGCTCTGGGGATGACCTATGGGGCTGGGTACTGCTGAGGGCCATGAAGAAAGGAAATGCATGCCTGATTTTCCTTAGGAATATTAAATAGCAAAGAGACTAAGGGTGAATTGAATTTTCACATCTGTGTACAGCTCCATATTACACTGATTCTGGAAATCCAACAGTGGCTAGCTAGAATGGATAAGATATTAGAGGTTAGAAGGATATTCTTTGATGTTCTTCACTCAACAATTCAGTGTCTTAGCCTGGAATTTTCTGTCATGATCCTTAAAATGGGAAAGACAATTATTTGTGACCTTTCCTATCACTCTCTTCTCCATAATTCACAGGTGAACTCTTAAACCTCTGAAGGTATGTCTGCAACTAGACTGACTCAACTTTTAGAAGCTAAACCCCAGCTGAGGCTAGGAGGTGTCAATGAGAGGTTAGCAAGTGGAGAAGGAGTAATGGTGTTTTGAATTTTTATGATGTTGGGGTTTTTTCTTTTATATACTACTAAATATTTCATAGTCTCTGTGTAGATATGAAAGATGCAGGCCATCTAAGTCCAACTCAACAGGTTGATCTTTTCATGTGCAAAGTGCCCTGAACAAAATTCTGCGGAAAATTCTATTCTATTCCTGGAATAGACAGGCTCCTTAACTGTGGGCTGCTGAGGTGTTATGGCTGGGGAGGGATTACTTTGATTTTGCAGATGTAAGTCTGGGCCTTTCTTCCATTTGTTTTCTGGGAGATTCTAAACCCAAAGCATTTGTTGCATTCTTTATTGCTGTTCCTCAGCTTATCTGTGTTTTTTAATCCTCACTCTCTCCCGCGGACAGCTTGGCTCGCTTTCCAGGGTCATTGAGTTTGAGCTATCACACTATATTTTTACAGTAATTAAGACTTGTGTAATATTCTTGCTTTCTTTTGCTCTCTTTCTGTGACATTTTTTAGTTCTGGCTTCTGTTCTTTTGCTCTTTTGCTGGAGGCTCCAAGTTTGCTGGAAAGGGTTTTGCTGCCTGCAGTGCACACAATAATAGTGCTGTGGATTTTTGCCACTAGACATCTACAGCACAGCTGCTTTTGTCTGCAAGGAACTAAAGCCAGTGACTTTTTTACAGCTGGTACTGAGAGCTCCAAGTGTCAGGAGGAAATTAGGAGATGCCAGCATTTCCTTCACCTTCCTCAGCCTTTCTCTTGCTTCTAATGGTTCAGAAAGACTGTGGTAGCCTCTGCTTCTCAAAAAGATCAAGGAAATTACACTCACATTTACTGTTTGACTTCAGATGAAATTCCTCTATCTTCCTAGCTATGTGATGGTTTTGACCAATGGGAGATTCATAGGAAGAAAAACCTTCAGGGAGCAAAACAAAAAAAAGGAAACAATGTGATGGAAGTACCAGAGCTGGATGGGGAGTGTTAAAATGGGGTTTGGGCATCCCAATTCTGCCTTGGCAACTAATAAAGTTAGGGCTTTTACATCAATCCAAGGACTACTCAAAAGAAAGGTAAGATGAAGAATTGTTATTAATGAAAGGAAATGGAGAATACAGCAAGAAGAAAGAAAAAAATTAAATTGTATAATCTTACCAAACTGAAATTCAAATGCATCTGGAGGTTGGCCCTCAAAGACAAATCCAGAGGCTCCTCCACTAATATGCTCCATTTGAAATTCCATAAGCTGTGAGGTAATTGTGAACCTCTGGGATCAAGCAATACTCGTACATTTGAGAATGGGAAACTTGCCACCTCACCTGTAGCTCTCCTCAAAACAGCAATGCTGGATCTAAGAATGGACTGCTCAACATGCAAAGCAGTAAGTCCATCTGATGCAGGAGCAGAAACTTTGGATGACTAAGTGTCATGTTGGACAATGTACTGCAGCTTTGTGGCTCCTGGACAGCATGCACCTCTGGAATGTAGCAGTTGGTAGCATTAGCTACTGTCTCATCTCCTTCCTCCAGCTGTTTGTTGTTTTGCTTTGCTCTGTTTAATTATGCCAGCCTTCTGAAGGACAGGGCCATGCAGCAGTAATTCTGGTGTTTAACTTCCTTCATAAAAACCATTGTTGTCAAACACCATTGGGGCCGGGGTGATTACCAGATCCTTTACATAAATCTCTCTCCTGAAACTAATTTTTCTTAACAAGTTCTTGTATCAATGTTCTCTTTATTATCTCTCCCTGGGAAGGCTTGCCGTCTGTCTCAAGACCTTCAGTCTGTTAAAGGAGGAGGCTAAACAGAGGCAACTGATTAAGTATGCATGTATTGCAACAGACTGACTGTTGCTCTCCTGTGTCCCTCTAAATAATTGGCAAGGTATAATAAAGTGTTTTGCTTTTTGCCTCTTTAGCATTTATAAAGGATGCCTTCATATGACACTGTCTTTTTAGTTTCGTATCTCCTTTCCTCTCACAGTTTTTATTCAAATTTACCTTCTTCTTCTTTTGTGTCAGATCCTTACTGAAAGGAACCTAGGGCTCTTGTTTCAGCAGTGTGTGTCAGGGAAGAAGGAGGGGAAGAGGGATAAAGGCAGGGTAACTTACATTCCATTTTGTGAGGGTCTTGGTGATGATGAGTTTCTTTGAGGTTTTTTTATTTAAATACTGGAGTGTCGAAGGAAAGAAGTGTGTTGACATCCCTATTTGTGATTCTCCGGTATCCTTGGCTGAATTAAACAAAAAGGAGGAAATAGGGTAACAAAGACTTCATGTTTAGAAAATAAAAATCTGTTTGGGCTAAAAGTTAAAACACAAGTTAAAAGAAAAAAAATATTTACCCATGCATCTTTGTCTCACTTGTGCTAGAACCAGGATGGGCATGAACCCTGAAATATGCAGCAGTGCACTGAATCTGCCGTGGCATTGGGACACATGCCACGTCCATTACTACAGCTAATTGCTCTCACACAGACAACAGCCTTTTCTGGTACACTGCTACCCTTCTTCTTGTTTGCTTATTCAAGATCTGTTTTTCAGTTAGCAATGCAGCCTGTACTTCTACCAAGGCTGAAATAAGTGTTGCTATTAACTGCTCAATCCAGCTACTAAAAGTTTAATTAAATCTGAATCTGTTGCCTGCAGGTCCACTAGAACATCAAGGGCCTCTGCTCTCTCCTCACTTTTGCCTGTTCATGGCTGTGGACTTCCACTGGATTGGCTTCATTGCCTTTCATGGTTACTCTCCATTTATGCCAAGGTATCAGAACAGGAATGTCACACTAAGCATCTGGAAGACACTGGAAATAGACAAAATATATGAGTTATTTTCTTTTTAGGTCTATAGCTTATTCTGTGGAAAATCTTTATTTTGGAGACTGGTTTGAATGCTGTTTGGGAGATAGCTTCATCTATCTTTTCTTAAAAACTTATTCTTATGTAATTAATAATTAAAACAACAACATCAAAAGACTGATTGAGAAAATTGGTTTAGATTCTTCACAGTCAAATCCCCAAACAGTCATACACACACAGAGAAATCCTGTGCATGGAAATTCAGCAAGGCTTTCTACCCAGGAGATTTTCAGCCAGCTATGGAATTGTCATGCTCTTTCCACCATTATAAATACAGTTTGGTGAGTGTCATTGGACATCCCAAGTTCTCAGGGGTGCACGGACTGTGTGCAACCCGCAGGTACACAAATGGGTGCAAGCATCCCCACATGTATGCCAGCATTGTGCCATTGAAACAGCATTCCTGTCTTGCAAAGCAGGCCAGGAATATCCTCAGTGGATGGACTTGCTATTATTAACTAGAATGCCTATCAGCAAATGAGGCGATTTCTGGCTTGGTACTAGTAGAGATCACAAGGCTGTAAGGACAAAGAGCAACCTGAGCTGTTCAGTGAAAGGGAGCCCCTGGGAAACAGAACTTTACAGGGGACAAGGGAAAGGAAGGGGTCAGTAGCAAGTAATCAGCCAACGCTTGCACTCATCATCGTGACGGGCAGGATAAAATTGAGATGTCACTTTTCCAGATCCCTATCAAGTTCTCTTTTATCTAAGTCCATAAATATGAAGCTACAGAGCCTTTCCCTCTTCATTTGAGGAACTTCTCTTTTTCCTTCATAATTTATATGAATATCAGCGCTTGGGGAAGCAAAAGATTAATAGCAACTGTCTGTGGCAAGCAGAGTGCAGGCAGGTTTCCTTTGTGCAGCTCTGCAGCTCTTCTCACCTGCAGTACCTGCTTTAGCTTAGTCCTGAGCACCCATATTGCTGCCAGTACCCCCAAACCCTGCTAGCCCAGCCCTACTCATCCACATAGCTCTGCTGCTCATGCAGAAGGATGTATAAGTTACTGCTTGTTCTTCCAATGTGGATTAGATGCATTAGAACCCTGTCCTACTCTTTCTCATGCTATTCCAGTCTTTCTCCTTCACATCTTGCCACATGCAGCATCTGCTAGTCCTTTGCACAACACTCAGTTTTCACCTGAGTCATGCAGCATCACTTCCTCCAGTTCCCCATGTCTCTTCCTTAAAATGCAGACCTCCTGCATTCATCTCAATCCTGCTCAGCAACCCCAACCTCACAAATGTAGTTCTGGATTTTCACAGCATCTTTGCTGAACAAACTTGGATTTGTCACCCACAAAAAAAGATGATGGTATTTATGATGAAATACCATCATAAAGGGTAGACAAACACCACTAAGCTCACTTTAGTTTATCTTAATTCAAACTCGTGGTAGCCTACTGGGATGGTAGCCACTCTGTGGTCTGCCATAGGAGATCTCCCCAGCTAGCAGAGGGTAGTGGTAGTAGACAAAACCTACTATTTCAGTTTAAATAGGAGAATCCTGCATTGCAGCATCACTATTGATAAATACATCTCTGAAGTTTGTGCCAAAGCAAAGCCAGGGCTGCTGCTCATCCCACAGCACCTGCCACAACACATCTGCTACAACAGCTCAGGAATGGAGAAGCAAAAGAGAGTGTCTAAAAGAGTGAGAGAGAGAGAGACTCCTCCTGAAAGAGGAATATTTTAGCTCCACAGACTGTGGTCTGAAGGTTGATACTGAGGAAGGCTACGCTTGATTTCAGTTGCACATGTAACTCTGTTTCAGCGCAGGGCAGGAACTGGGTGAGAGGTAGACAGCATTTTACTTGCTTCAGTCTGCATTTTGCTTGCCTGCTGAGAACTCCCAACTGTGATTTTTCATGCTCTGTCAGAAGTTTCCCAAGCTTGGCTCCTCTTGCTTAGAATGCTCTACTTAGTTTTTCATTCTTGTAGCATGACTTCTTTTTTGCTTACTTAGAGTTTCTCCTAAGCTGTCTCTGTGGCCTTTTTAGTCCCAGGTTCAGAAAGTGCTCACTTACTCTTTGAAGCAGAAAACACAGGCCAAAAGAGCTGACTTTTTTCTGTATTCATCAGCCAAAAGAGCTGACTTTTTTCTGTATTCATCAGCCAAAAGAGCTGACTTTTTTTCTGTATTCATCACTGCACCACTAAATAAAACAATTAAATGTGAAATTCTTTTAAAAAACCATTGGGCAAATATTCCCTTCCATCTTTCCTTACTGATGATTTTGTTAATTCAGTGGGTTTCTGAAACCCGTGTAAGTCACCAGCAATAAAAACTGAGTAGAGGTGACATAAAGCACATCTCACTTAGACAATTCATAGACAATAGTGAGTGACTATATATGTTTATGTACTTTTGAGTCCCTCATTCCTTCAGACTTCACTTGCTTGCCAGAGATGTATATCTAGAGGGAAAGGAAGACGTATTCTAATCAGAATACAGGTGTATCATCCACATGCCACTTCATCCTACCTGTCCTACTGTTCATGCTATGCTATGCTACGCTATGCTATGCTATGCTATGCTCCTTGTCCTCCCAAGAGCTGTCTGGGAACAGCAGAAACCTTCCTCATAGCCTTGTTCTCAGCACTGCTGTATTCAAACACAGCCACTACAGTGCAGCTCTCACACTCTGCTCTCAAAGCAGAGCTGTAGAATGGAGGTTTGGGGCAAAAAAGAGGTAAAATAGCAAGTGAGGAAGAGGAACAAAGGCGAACTCAGTAAGAATAAACTGGAGGTGCTGTCTGGAAGAAGCCAGTGAAGTTTGGAGAGTGGCTCTAAGGTCTTTTCCTGAAGGCCAGTATCATTCTTGCTATCTTTGCAAAAGCCACTGTACTACAAGGAGGCACTCAGGTCTTAACTTTTATTGGTGACTTTAACAGAAGGATTAGTAATAGAGAAATGTCATTAAATTGGTCATATTTTGACTATTTTTTGTGAAATATCTCCAACTAGTGCCACACTGGATCCCCAGAGAACAGTTACTAATTGTGCCTCTGGTTAATGCTCACCTCAGGGAATTCAACAGCAGCAAATAACACCAGAATGGAGAAATAAAAAAATAGAGCTGGAAGATAATGAAGAGAGAGTGAGATCATGATACTCCAAGATCCTAAGTCTTTTCAAATTGAAGAAATCAGCTTTGTCCTACAGTACAAGCTGAGAGGAGAAAGTAACCAACCAACCAACCAACCAACTAACCAATACAAATAACCCCTCCTGGTAAGAGAAAGAAATTCCATAAACATCCAAGGCACATTCACATCCTGAAGGCATGCTTGCCCTTGTTGCAGACCTCCCTTGCCACCTCTACTGCTAACAAAAGCAGCCTAGGTCTACACTGAATACACCCATTCACTGTGGTACAAGTTCTGTAAGAATTCCCTCGGTGTTCCTGCTCTCATCCATGCACCAGAGTGTGCCACACAGCACTTGGGTCTGTGAACTACTGGGTCTGCCCCAGAATAGAATGGAAAACCAGGCAGGATGGAGGATCCATTTCAAAGTGATGTCTCTGGGTAAAAGCTAATCAGGATAAGCTAATGAAACTTGTTACCATCAAACCCTGAACCACAATCAGGAGGGATGAGCAAACACAAATGCTCTTCTTATTACGGGACATTAAAATTCAGCCCAGAATACAATTAAGCCAGACATATCCATCATACAAGAGCTCTTCTTGGGTGAGGCAGGAAAGATCTGACAGGACAAGACTTTGTCTGCATGACTTGGTGATTGCATGTACTGCTGTGATTGTGCCAGATGAGGGGACAAAGCAGCAGACCCCTCTATGGCTCTATACTTAATAGGAGAACAGGGGGAGGGGAAATATAGCAGTGGGAGGAGGATCTTGTGTCTTGCTAGGCAGTGTTTTTTGAAGAAGGTACTCTGTCAGCTTGCTAACGTGCACTTCTGTGTGTGATAATTACTTTTTGCTTCCCCAGGCTGCATGCAGCGCCTGCCTCTGTAAGAGCCTTTTCCTTTGGCTTCCATGAGAGGAATATTTCTGGTATCTTCCATGTGCTTGCTAGGTTTTCTGCCATCAAAGCAGACTGAAACAGCAAACAATAGATTCTTAACCTTACCTTTTCTCTCTATCCCTCATCATTCTGTGCAACTCATAAATGGTTTATTGCTGCAAGAAACCTTGCTGGACTTGCACGTAATACACACTCACAGCCCTGCCAACCTGAAACCACGTGTCTCAGTTCCTCCTCAAACTCAATATTCAGTTTTGTTTCCAGCCTCCACTGCTCATTCTTTCTAGTGTACATAACTGACACCAATTATGAACGTCTGTTAAGGACTTTTGGCCAAATTACAGATCTTCAATTGGCCAAAATTATTTCTGTTATCAAGCTGTCCAGGGAGTAAATCAGATTTCGTGATTTAGAGCAATATTATTTATGCCATAGAAGTGACCTCATAACATTTAACGCTTCTTGTCCCGTTTGTCTCTTTCTTTCAAGGCACTGTGCCTACTTGACAGATCAGAGCCCTGGGACACAGGTTTTACTCTCAGCTTTCACTGGTTGGGTGAACTCTAGCAAAACATTTTCCATGTCTTCATTCCCTCCTGTCAAATGAGAACTGCCTTTGTAAGGACTGAAGGGTCTACTGCTAGACAGTAATGCAGAAGAGACATTATTATTATTGTTATTATTATTATTACTTACATTTGCATGGTATTTCTGTTATTCATCCTGCCACAAGATCTTGCCATGGTTAGAGGTATACTAGAGCTTACATGCTTGCTACTTGATGCACTTTTAGATATTGGTAGGGACATTTACTAGCAATATTCCACATGTGAGTAAGTGCATTACTTCCTAAAGCACTTTAAAATGTAACATTAATGTGTACTTGTGCTCATCTCCTAAATGCAAGTGTTTCTGGTGTTAGATCTGAGAGTTGGCCATAGCAGACTGCAATGAAGCCTTGTAAAGAACTGCAGCAAATACATGGGTTTTGATTCCTTTTATTTTATATTAGTATTTGTGCTTGAGGTAGCAGGATGTAAATTGCTCAGTGAGGATTTGTCAGTATCTCAAACCTACATCACACAAAAGAAAACAAGTTCACAAGATGAAGACAATGAAGAAGGAGGCCTGCTGTCAATGAGACAAAATAGTGAGAGGTGTGTGAGGATGAATTTACTCTGGCATGTGAACAGGGAAAACAAAACACCTTTGTTCTGTGTGTGTGTATCCTGTGAGGGGACCCCCAAATTATAACCTGAAAAACAGAGGTATTAATGGCAGGCAGAGACATCCCAAAAATCGTGCTATCTGCAGACATACTCCACTGTCCTTTCTTAGCACTCTGGGTATTTCTTGGAGATCTCCCAAGCATTGTCCAGCCAGGTTAAACCGCATTGCTTTATGAGACCTATAAACCTCTCACGCCACAGTGATGAGAACTAGTCACATAAACTCTGGGCATACAGTAGTGGGCTCCTTCCTTATGCCTAGGAGTTGCCTACTGGGCTTCAACCAGTTGGTACCTGTTAAGGATAATGTTTAGTGTTTGCTGTTTAGTATTAATTTCTCGTGAGTGAGAGGCTTCATAAAAATAGAACATAAACCCCTGTCATTCCTTCCCTCCCCCAGCATCACTACAGTTGCACATGAAAATGAACCACGCATTCAAAAACTTCACAGGAGCCTCTGCTGGGGCTCCTGGCCCTTCTGCATTCTACAGTTTCACCGAGTCTCCTCCCCCTACCCTTGTAACTCCTCCCCACTGCTGTCCACTCTTCCATCACCTCATAGCCTCCTGCACAGATAGCCTCTGCTGAAGCCCAAATCGTGGCATATCCAATCTCTGAGTGCTGCAGAGGCTTCAGGGAGCATGCAGATGTGCATACTGCCAGGATGTACTCCTGAGGCAACGTTCTAGCTTCCAGGCCTGGGATTTCAAGACTGGGTTAATATAGACTTAAAGCCAGCCTGAGGGTTGCCCTTAGCAGAGAGTAGAGACACACTGTAGATGCCTCTCATCCTCCTCTTCTCCTCTTCCCCTGCCACAGTACTTCCTTTCTTCTGCCTGCCTGTAAAATAACTTGCTGAAAGCAAACAGTTTGGCAGAAGTCTGATCCCTGCCTTAAAAACTAGTGGACTCTTTCTTCCATTCTGGGGAGGCTAAATACCTTTAAATGTCTGAGACTCCAACTCTGCCAACACTTTTCTTCTAACAAGCATACAATCTGGTATTCCCTATCAGCTTGTACACATGGCTGTGTAGGAGCCATGGTAAATGAGGTGATAAAGGTGGTGTAATAGTTCCAGTCAGAGCATGTCTAGTGAGGAAAATATTTCTGTATGCAGTTTAACAAAAAGGAGAAACTCACCCCTTTCTCAGCAGAAACAAGCAAAGAGCATTGGATGTTCCTGAATCTAACATGGGGATCACAGTCCCCATATGCATAATAAAGAATTCTTGGGGGAAGCATTGCAGCAGGTGGCTGTGCCATCCCAAATGAATGTCATGGCAAGTATGCAGAGAATCTGACAGGATGCAGAACTAACTCTAACTAGTTCCAGTGGTGGGATGGAAGTCAGCTCAAGAACATCTGTAACATCAGAAGATGTGTATGATGTTATCTCACATCTCTTACAATTTGAAGCCACCTAGTTAAGTGAATTCAGCCAAGCAGATTTGCATTTAAGTGGTGACAGAATCTGGCTCTTAGACCTACCTAGATTGTAAAATACCATGAATTACTGAGCCATGCAGTCTGTCTACTTCAGAGGTTTGACTGGACATAGATTTATTAGCACAGAACATTATAGAAGAAAATAACTTGAAGAGAGGTCTTTGGCATGGGAATCAGTGAATCCTCAGAGCAAAGGTAGGAGATTCCTTAGATTCCCTGCTAGTTCAGATGAAGGTTAGTTGTCCAGTGTTCCTGGATATCAGAACAAATCCAGATACTCAGCTACTGTGGTGAAGGGGGCCATGTGAGTACCTAGGCAGACACAGGCAATTTACTGGTGCCCTACAGGGAATGGATTTGCAAATTAAAAACCAGCAAGTTAAAGGACATCTGTGAGAATTCTGAATTGACTGAAGAGCTGAACTGCCCAAAAGAGGCAGAATCAGGATTCCTTGCAGGGGGGAAAGGAATCAAGAAAAGAGGGCTGAGCTTGGTTCCTTAACTGAGGTAAAAAGAAAGGAAATAATCTCTCTAAATATGGAGAGATACCCTCTTTTCAAAAATGCTATCACTTAAAAAGTCTGTGAAGAACCTTAAGGCCAAACAACACCGCTCCAGGAGGCAGATCAAAGGATGCTCCGTGGAGGCAGGGTCCACCCAGGCACTGCAATACCAAGATGCTGGATGTTGAGGTTGAAGAAGAAACAGTGTAAGAACAATTCTCACACTGGAGCAGGATAATGTGAACCACTTCAGAGGAGTGCCTAGAAACCAACATGGCAAACAGATTGACAGCAAAATCCTCAATTTTAATAGAAAGGTCAGAATTTGAAGAAACATCCAAAGTACAGCAAAATCTGAAGAATATCCCAAGCCTCCTTAAGATCTATAGTGATTTCAGTGTCAATTTTCTACTTCTCTTGAGAATGACATAGATGCTTTAGTGAGCTTCAGCAAATGTAAACTCTTTAGCAATAACTTCCTCAGCAGCAGCCCATGCCCATGCAAATGTTGGCAGGTGGAACAAGATGACCCACCAACTTCATATGCAAAGCCAGGAGGAGCAACAGACTCCATCTGCCAGTGGTAAACCTCTACCAGTGTGTCCCCTGAATTCCTACAGTAATTCCCCAATTCTTCATTAATATTGCAAGACTTTTAAGCAGCTATTAAAACAGAACACCAGTTCCAAGACAGGGTCACAGATTTGGAGTGGACTGTTCAGCCATCTGATGTACATTGATTCAAGAAAACATTTAGGACTTGGTCTTTATTCCCCGGGTTCCTAAGCAAAATGTGAGTTCTGTGATCATATAATATTTTCCTTTTTTCCTCCTATGCGTGTGTCTCTCTCTTTCTCTCTGTGTGTATGTGTCTATGTTGGTTTCTGCTTTGTAACTGCAAATCCCACAGAGAGTTTCAACCAAGTTTGAGTCAGTTACAGTGATTTCAGAGATACTAACCTCTAGCAAGTTCCATAAAAGTAGCTGGCAGGGTGTAACAGAGAGAACTTTGTAGGTTCTCCTATGAGGAAAAGGCTGCTGAGTGAACTGAAGCCATTTCTCCACAGAGGAGTCTCCATGTTGGAGCGAGATGTTATAAAAGCCTCAACACCAGGAGAAGCTTAGATCAGAACTCACATCTTGTTACACATCAGAAAATCTAACTGTGACACAAATCTTCTGGAAGCCAAGCTTCATTAGTTCTGCAGATCACAGATCCCCTTGTTTTCAGCTAGAAGAGGGCAGGAAGGATAAGATTTAATTTTGTATTTAAAATCACTTCAATTTCATCAAAAAATGTTCTCTCTTAGATGTGACTAATCATGGAAAATATTGATCCACATCTATCTCTCTCAGAAAGTGCAACTTCAGACCACATGAAAATAAAAGCTGAGCAATGAGCATAAAATAATACAATAATACCTGTGTGACAAGCAGGCTGTGCAAACACAACACAGAGAAAAGAAAAAAAATCATTATCTAAAGAGCAAATATATCTTTATAACCCTGAAGCAACAAAACTCCTACCACCTTATATTAAAATACTTTAAGAGAACATCACAAACCTATTACAGGAAGAATGAGAATGCTGCTTAATGGTTTTCTCATTGTTCACTGTTATCTCTATGCATTGCTATCCATTGCTATTATCAGCACTCATTTACACCAGTGGAGGGATGTGTATTTCTGTGTGAGGACAGATTCACAAAATCTGGTGCAGATCCTCAGGTGATGTAAATTGTCACAGCTGTACTGACATCAGTAAAGGTGCACTGATTTCCTCCAGCAGATTATTTGCTTTTCTGTATGTAAAAAGCACAGAAACTAGGTGCTCTTTCAGCTTGGCTCTGAGGCACTTCTGTGGACAAATGCTCATGCAAATACATTCTCTTTTTTATGTGCAAATATACATATTGCCTTGCAGTATACATTGCAAGAAAGGACAGGTGCTTGAGGCTGCTTCCTATGCTGGAATTTAGAAAAAGGATTGTTCCTGATCTATCTATATTGTCTATAACAATAGATTTCCAACTGCTTTGTCACAGATCTTAAAATACACAGAGATGAAAGGGTCAGTCAAGCATCACAAGTCTGTTAAAAATAAATTTAGGAGGCATTAAAGTTTGATTTTAGGACTGCTAGTCCAATGCTTGAACTGAGATCTTAAATAGAGCCATTGGGCAGAACAAATCCAACAGTCAAGACTATCATTTTCTCACCTAGGGCTTAACTAAATTAAATTACATATTCCAGAATAGATGAATACAAGGATATTACCAGTTTGTTTCAAGGTACATCTGTCTGAGGGGAAAAAAAGGGAATGTATATTATATATATATATACATGCATACATAATGTTTAAAAATTAAGAAAAAAGAGAAAATGGTCACATTTCAGACTGTCTTTATAAATTACTCTTTTTTTTTCTTATTTTAATTTATGTGGTTCCATGGAATGTGGACCAAGAAACAAGCACAGGCTACAAGTAATTCTAAAGCAAATAAAATATTTTCCTTCTCTTAAACAGAGAATTATTTCTGGCTTTCTATAACATTTTCCTAAGGGAGAAAAACAAAAGGTTTCATAACTAAGTCTGGAAAAGGGAAATAGACCACTGCTGAACTAGGAAAGAAAGAAGAAAACAAGCAACCTAAAATGGCATTTATAGGGAAAATAACAGGAAAGCAGAAGATGAATAAACCCTATGTACAGAAAGATTATGAAAGACAGGCAGTAGCTCTTTTTTCCTGTTTCAGCCTGCATTCCAAGGCAAGAGGAAAAAAATACAGCTGAGAAATTTCTACAGTCTAATATATATATTTGTGTACAGGTATTTTTGCTTGCAGAAGTGCACATCATTTTATCATGTGAACTTTTTTTTAATGAGTAAGTAGATGCCATAATTAATAGAGGACCCAAATTCCAGCTGACAGGATCTGTTCTGGCACTACCCAAGGACTAGATGAGCATCTTGAGGTGAGATTTCTCTGATTTATTCTGACTAAAAGTGTAAATAATTTCAAATATGGCATTGGTGGGAATGTGTGCAGTCTATCTCATATAAGTAGCCACCTGCTGCATGCATAAAGTGTCTGAACCATGCCTAAATTGTGTGCTCCTGTGCACATCATTTAATGAAGGATGTGGAAGTGCCAGTTGCTGCAAAGAGTGGGACAGCCAGCCCAAGAACCACCTGGCACTGAGACCCTGGCAGAAATTCTCAAGGGCATTCTTAACACCTACTCAGCTGGGAGATTTTTCCCTCAATACTTTTCCAAGGAGCCATGTGTGTATTATTCTGAATGCTAACAGTGTTGCCATGTGAGTCCACTGGTCCTAAAGTCTTCTCTCAGAGCCTTAACTTGGACCTGCCTGGGAAGTGACAGCAAACGGGTCGATACAAAGCGTATGGAAGAAAGGTACCCTTGCCACCACAGAAGGTCTGGTTGCAACAGAACATACAGCTGAGTGACATAAAAATGTCACCATCTTATTTAAAAAAAAAAAAAGCATTTGCATCCCTTATTATTTAAGTATTTTAAATTTTAGCTTTTTGCTGTTGTTTTCAGGCCCCAGCTCCTCATGCTAAATGATGAGTACAATTCTTTGCTGTTCCAGGTACTGCTCTAACTGGGCTCAGGACACAGATAGAGAGGAGGTGTCTGTCCAAAGCACTGCTAGACATTGTTTCATAAAAATTCCTTCCTTGATATTACTTCCTGATGCTCCCATCCCACCAGGAAGATTTCCCACAACAGAAATTTCAGCCTTGACAATGTATTGCTCTGGCTGGGACTTTATACAGCATCCTACTGAAGTCTTATCCCTGTGGAAGTCCTTGTGCTGTCCTTACTCAGCAATTTTATAGCTAGAACTTCATCCTGAACCCTTCCTAAGCTAAGTCCTTTTCCATCTCTCACTTCATCTATTATTTCTTAAATCTTGTCATGAATCACTAATTCCATACTCCTCTGCCCAGGACCTTACAGGCCAGGCTGTAGATACAATGCAGGTGTGTGTAATAAAGTATGTCTTAGCTGATTGCAATGGAAGCAGTATGGATATATTTTTAAATTAGATGTAGTCAAGGAGAGTCTACTTTCTGTTTTCCTCTCAGTGTGCTCTTTATGCCAAAAACATCTAAGCAGGACTTTAGCATCTGTGAAGCTGTGCCAATGCAGACCTCTGTCATTTGAAACCTGCTTACAGCACTCGACTCCAAATAACTTCTGATGCTGAGACAGTACATTGCTAGCAGGGATTTGCAGAACCCAGGGCAGCACCAATGCAACTATTTCTGGTGTGTGAAAGCTCAAGGGAGTTAAACCCTGAAATATGCTGGAGGAAATCTGAGACACTGAAAGGAGAGGGCAAAAGTAGCATTTCTTTTGTGCCCAAAGTGAAAAGAATGGATATCTGGGGTACATGAGCCATTTGGAATTGTTCTGATCTTCTTTTTTAATTGCTGCAGGTTTTTTTGTGCTGGTGCAATGCGCAAATATAGCAAAATATGTTAATGGTAAACCATAATATTTACAGTTGTTGTTAGCTCCTATTGAAATCAGTAGGATTTTTTCTAATGTCTCTACCCTGGAGATAATCCATAGAATAGAACATCAACGCATAGTTAAAAAGAAAAATTATGGAAAACAGCACCTCTGCATATGCAATATCTTAATTTTAAAGTTACATAATTAAGCTTTTGAAATTAACAAAAAACCAGCAAACAGTCTCAGAACACAAGAGCAATAAGTGACTTTAACATCATCTTTTAAAACTTGCCTCTTTACTAAGATAAAAAATTCTGTCCTAATTCAGTACAAAATAAAATAATATAGATTTCAGTCTGATGCAAATCTAAAATGAGCTTTAAGACCTCTGGGAAAATGTGACTTTGGAAAAATTCTTCTAAGAGTTCATGAGTTTGTTTTGCATGAGGAGTTATCTTGTAGACCAAACACAGGCTAATAATTTAAAGACAATATTTAGATCCATTATGTCATGCTAGACAAAGACTGTTTCTATGTCTTCTTTTCACTGTTGATGACATGGTTAAAAGAAGACTTTAATGCCACTTTAATACAGAATGTTTGTGAATTGCAGCCATGTCTTTTGATGGAAGGAACCATAACGGATTATTAGCTATTATTCTAATTGTATTTATCAGAGTGAGTTTTCCCGCTAATGCCTGGGCTCAGAACAGAAGTCCTTCCATAGTCAGCTCCTGCTGAGAGTTTCTCTGATAAAAACCAGCAGGATTTGGGTCATTTAGACTTAATCTGCTAAATTCAACCCTGTGGCATTTCCCTGATACTCAATGAAGGGTACTGGGGATTGGCAAAGAAGGTTGTATTCTGATAAAGAAGGGATGGAAAATTTATATTCGCAGAATTTGCCGACGCTTTGGGATGGTCCCTTAAGACAAGAGGCTGCCTAGTAAGGGTGATCTGAGCTATGCTAATTTAGCAACCTGTATTTTTGAAGTAAAACATTCCATGACGAATGACCTTATTTTTTTGTTTTTAAAACTGTGAGGTGCTTATGCAATAGCCTCCTAAGGTAGAAAGAGACAGATGCCATGGAATAATAATCAGCCTAATTCTTGCTGAAAATATCTGCAAAAATCTTTCTCCTTTTCCTCCTCTCCTTTCATAGGTAAGCTGAGTGCCACCTTTCTCACACAAAGACATGCAGCAACAATTAGGGGCCTCTGCATAGGTCAGGAATTCTTCCATTTCCAGAGATAATCCTGGTTTTGTTCCCTTTTAAAATGTAGGTTTTGTTTGGTTTTGGGTTTTTTTTTTTAAGCTTTAAAGAAAGAAAAGTTGTCAGTTTTTACAAAAACTAACAACAAAAATAAGACTGAAGTTTTCTTTAAAATAAGAGAGATGCTTCTGTTGCAGAAGACATCCCTTGCAGAAGACTGTTCCAGCTGACATGAATAGTCACATGTATCCAAAAGCTCAGGTCTTCACTTCTATCCAGAGCCTGAGGTAAGCTGGGCTGCAAAAAACCCTCAAACCTGACTCAAAATGAGCAAAATCCATGGGCTGTGTCTGAGGTGAGAAGGACCAGCACAAGTCCACACTTAAACACATTGCCAGAACCTCCTGTTTTGTGAAGGCAGAGGAAATTCCATGACTGGGCAGAGACAGCAGGGCACTGCCTGGGTGCTGCTTTAACCCCTGCTTTTAGCCACTGTATCCCAACATGCTAAAATACCCTTTTTGTTCTGCTTAGAGTGGCCATTTTCTGTAGTGAGCAGTCAGTCCTCTACTCTTGGATAAGAAAAAAAAAATAGATAACATTGAATTTCAGAGTTTATAACAGGGAAAAACATGTTTGGACATGGCAGGGGGAGGAAGGAAGAGAGAGCAGATACCTGGTCTGTGCAGGTATTAACATATATGTCCCCTGCTGTCACACAAAAACAAAAATAAAACTCACTGGCGAGCTGAATCATAAGGTATACTGGGCATCCTGTCAATTGGTGGTGAAAGACTCATCACCCTCCATCCAAGCTGCCTTTAAGTTAGATTTTGCAGTCTCTTTGATTTCCCTCTAACAGTCAGAGACGAATGAGTATGAAACTCAGTATACACAATCAGTGGGGGGAAAAAAAGAACCTGCAGAAGTGAGAAATGTAGACTGTTTGGCATCTCTCATATTTCCTTTTCTATACAAAGATTTAGGTTTGCCTAAGCTATAGAAGGAAACAGAAGCAGTCTATTTTAATCTTCCTGAGCGAAGAACGCTGCAGGGATTGCTCTATTATCCCCAGCAGCAGCCCTGACTTTCCACAAAAGAGGCTCCATCCAACCTTCTGTCTATCTATCTGAAACAGAAAGATCATCATATGATATATCAGCAATCAGCTGTGTTCTTAATGCACTTCTCTTTGTGCATTTTGGCATGAAAGAAAAAAACCCTAGGATTCTTCCCCCAGTCAAACCCCACTGCAAAAAGAGCTCAGATAAGGAGGAAGTATTTAGTCTTATGCAGAGAAATTGATTCTTCAGTCTGTGTAATGACGTATGTTAGAAACTCTGTGCAGAAGCAAGGAAAGCCCTTGCCAAAATGATGTTTCTTACAGAGCCTTCACTGCAGGGAGTCACTCCTTAAAAAACAATGAGGTTGATTATGCATTTTTATTTGGGTTTCTTAGTGGTTTGACTTGAGGGATTCAAACCATGCTATTGTGGATTTACACCAATTGGCATGAGTTCAGGATCTGGCCCCACTTCTTTTTTTAAACTCCAGCTATTTCATGATGAATAAGAGCCAGATCCTGCAAAGGCTTACTACCTGCATTAATACTCTGAGGAGCCCACTCACTTCCTCTAAGTTGTGATTGAAAAATTGAGTCTTACGGTGCAGTATTTCAGAAGCAAGCGTATGCTTTTTGGGATTCAAGCATGCCTTGACCGTACCTATTCCTTTAATACCATTTCTTTCAATAGCAATATCTTCACTGGTTTTCACAGAATCACATGATAGATGCCGAGCTGTTATGGTGTAACTCTATTTACACCAGTGGAAAACGCAGCTCCACGTTGTAGTTCTGCTTGTGTATTCAAAACGAACACGAGAGAGAAGGGTCCTTTTATTTAAATTGTCAAAAGAGAAAAGGAAGATGTTTTGGGCTTGTGTATTTCATTTGTGTGTTTCATATGTACTTGTGTGTTGTGCACTTCAATTGTTTTGACATCACTGTAACAAAGACAATAGAGACAATTCTAGGAAAGACATTTGATCTAGTTTTACTACTTATCTTAGTTTCTTTCGTATCTAAAAGAAGCCACAGCAGAAACTATGCTCCTTCTCCTTCTAACTTTACTAACTCTGGCTTTCAACCAGAAAACATCCCCCTGCTTTCCAAGTGCCCAAACAAAGGAAATTACACTACTGACTGCAGCTGTAATTACCAGCTGGTGAACTGATGGCATATACTGAATACATAATCCAAGAGAATGTTGCTCTTCAGTAGTAGCCCTTTCCACCTATAGTGCTGGAATGCTCATCCTTGTTTACTATACATTCATGCACACACAATACATTTCAGTATCCAGTACCAGTAGTCAGGCTTTCTTCACTGAAGACGAGAGACCAGCAAAAAATACTTTGTCCTTTTGGAGAGCTGGATCAGTGTCAGATGCCACGCACCAAAAAAAAACCCCAAAAAACCCAAAAACCTAAAAAAAAACCAAAAAACCAACCACCAAAAAAAAAGACAACCCGCACACGAGGGCGATAAGCACCCTAAATGTCAAGCCTAAGTACAGCATCTGTATACATCACGTGCAATATAATGCACCCCTTGCATCAGTGAGGGCAGGAAAACCCCAGCTCACTCCAGGGAGGATGGGGTTTTTCAGACAGATACCAGCAACTTAAGGCAAGCAGAAGCGACCACAACGCTGGTGTGCTTTGCGAGGCTTCTCCGTGCCTGGCTAAACCATTATCGATCAGGGACTTATTTATTTCTGACAGACAATGAGGGCACGATGCCGTGTGTGAGCACCGCGGGTGAGCTGCCCAAGGGGCTCCAAACGGGCTCAGACACTTCTCCACAGGAATGAGCGCAGTGAACCGGGAGGCTGATGCGTCTTGGAAGCAGCATCCTGGCTCCTCTTTGCACTCTGCCTTCTCTCCCCGAGAACGCATCGAGGGAGGGATTCCCCACCCACCCACACACTGCCTCTCCCTCCTTGCGAGGCTGCAGGGGGGTATAACCCAGTTCCCGGCTGGATGCGGGCCCGGAGAGAGCCGCTACCCGCCCGCTGCCCGCCGCCACCCCTGCCCGCCCCCTCT
>VXBC01004465.1:121889-140257 GCA_013399945.1 Ploceus nigricollis | reverse complement strand
TTTTTTGTAATATCCAACCTAAACCTCCCTTGGAGCAACTTGAGGTCATTTCCCCTTGCCGTGTCCCTGGTTTCCTGGGAGAAGAGCCTGATCCCCACCCCACTACAGCCTCCTTTCAGGGAGTTGTAGGGAGTGATAAGGTCTCCCCTGAGCCCCCTCCTCTCCAGGCTAAACACCCCCAGCTCCCTCGGCCACTCCTCACATGACTTCAGCTCCAGACCCTTCACCAGCTTCATTGCCCTTCTCTGGACTTGCTCCAGCACCTCAATGTCCTTCGTGTAACCTGAATGCAGGGTTAAATGTCTCAGAAGCAGTTTCTGAGGAAAATGGATGTTAAAGGAACTTGCTTGGAATTTTTCATGTCCTTCAGGTTCTTTGGAAGAAAGCTAGGGCTTATTGCGGAGTTTTGCTAGGGGTGTAGGTGCTGTAGACGTGAGAGCTGACAGGCAGGGCCTTTGCTGTTAGACTCCATGCAGGTTTTCTTCATTTCTCAAGAAATGAAATACCTTGTCTTGCCCTTCTTTATCCACACCCATAAATATTTGCAAACCTACAGGCTTGAGTCTGAGAGACCATCTGTGTGCTTTCTATTACATTCATCAGCAAATAACTTGATTAAGGGTAATAAAATTACTTTCAGTAACTTCTGTGTACATCCATGAAGTTATTTCTGTAATGGGTAAAATCCTGTCCAGTCATTGTGAGTGCAGAAGATGCAGGAGGCATCACGAGCAGTCAGGTTTTAGACAAGCATGCCAGTAGATTTGACTCATAGTACAAGTACTCTACTCTACAAGTAGTGTAGAGCTACTCTCATTTTGCCTTTTCAGATCAGCAAGACCTGCTCTGTAGCAAGGATTCCATGAAGTGAGGAAAGAAGAAATGTGAAAGAGAATCTCTGTTTCAGATGAGCTGAAAGGTGTATTTCCAGTCTCTTCTGTTCACAGCCTTAGGAATGTAAACTGATGCAAACAGAATCACCAGGATTAGAAACTGTTCACAGACTTCTCCTAAAGCAGAACTGCTATTCACAGTTCTCTTGCAAGCACTTAGAGGTGGCTTTGGAGTATCATTCAACATTGCCACATTTCCCCTGTGTGTTGGGGGAAGACCCCAGAGTGAACTCTGAGGATATGAGCATTCAAATCCAACACACTTATGATTTTATTGGAAAATTGTATGGGAAACGTTCCTCCATCTCATTGCCTAGTGTGTCATTAATGTTTTATGACAGAAAACTGGCATTATTTAGCAAGGGGAGGGATATAGGGGAATGTGAAAAAAGGCACACACAGGAAGACAGGAGGTGAAAACACCTAAGCTATATTTGGGGAAGAGTGGAAGAGATCGTTTGAGAAATTGTGCTGGCATGCTGTCTGCTTTCAAAGGCACTACTGAACAGCAGAATTTCAGTCTTGCCTGACAGGAACAGAGTCCAGGGACAGCGCTGGAAATAACATGCTTTAGGCATTAGTAGATTCTGGGACACAAACAGGGGTGGCTGTGTGCACACTCATACTTGTATGCACACACGCACACACACAGAGCATTGTTAGGAGAGACTTCAGGCACAGATTGCTTATTTGGTAGAACAGAGGAGGCTCTTTTAAATCTTAAGGCAAGCCCTGTGCAGAGTTCTGGTATTGCAGTGGACATCATGTTCCTTTGCAGCTCAGCTGGATAAAAGAGATGAAGAAATAAGGGTCATAGACATCACACTGGCCTACCCAGGTAAAGTCAGCCAGGTCATGGCATGTATTCTTAAGGAAATACTAATGAAAAAGAAAAAATAATCCTGATTTAGATGATTGGGGCTGGGGCAAAACAGCTTGGAAGTCTTGTGTCATGGTGCTTCAATGCCTATCAGAAGATGTGACTTTTACTGCACAGAGTGAACCTGATGTATTCACTCCCTGTTTCTGCACCTTTAATTTGCTTGACCAGCCTTATTAGCCTAATTTGTACTAATAAATATTTGTCATAAATTAAACAGAGACTACAACCATGTATTGGTAAGCTAAAACCAAGCAGATTAGTAGATAATAAGAAACAAACCTGCTTTCTGTGCAGGTGTTGTAACTGGTGGACAAAAGGGCTACAACCAGCCCTGACCTTCCAGGTTTCTAAAGAGAGCATGTGCCAAAGGAAATGCAGCAGAATGCTTTTGTGCCTAACATGAGGGACTATGCAAGGACTTCCTTACAAAACTTCAAGAATTAATAGAGTTGCATAATCCTCTGTAATAAGAAAATTCAGTAAAGATGGAGTATTCTTCCAGGAGGAATCTGCAAGCACATCACCACAAACTGAATGTCTTCTTTCTGTCTGTGAGAAAGATCCTGCATAGCTGGAAAACGCCTCCTCTTTTATCCAGCCATCATTGTGGCCGTTTGATTGTGCTGCCACAATACCTAGCATGCATCATGTGCAAAGCTCTGCACGCTGGTGAAGTACTGTTCTGTAGAAGGTGAGTGGCAGGATTGTAGCCAACAGAAAAAGGGAAATGCAGAAACAGAGTGGTTAAATGATTTGTCCAAGGCCATGCAGGAAGCTGGGGAGAGAGGATGCGGCAGGAGGGACGAAGGGGGAGAAACATATGATAACACCACACGCACACAACACAACAGATCTCTCATTTCAAGCATCTTTGGCATTTAGCACAAACTTCAGGTCATTAAATGCTGCTGCTTCTCTCTTTAGGAGAGATATTATCTGGAAGGAAGCAATGGTGAAGATAAGGAAAGCCTGAATTCTGTTAAAATTATTTTTGCCGTAGATAATTTGTTGGTATTGTATTTTTCAAAGTACTGATTATTTTCAGTCCATTCCAGAAAAATAATAATGAATAATAATGGATTAATTACGTTCTTATGGAATAAAGTGGCTTCCTTATCCACTTAGCAAGGTGCTTGGGCATTGCACAGACAATTACAAATAAAGTGCAGCAGTAGTAATTAAAATAAGCATGCATTACAAAGCCACAACAAAATGCAAATGAGTCAAGCCTCAGGATTTAATGGAAAGGTCTAATATGACAGGATTTAATTTTATATTTCTTTAGCTATTTAACTCAGAGTAAAACTAATCCATAAATAAAGGTATACTAATAAGCATACATGATAGGGAAGGTAGTAAGTGTTTCAGCTGCAGAAAAACTTTCACTGCAGAATGTTCTTGTAACATTTTCTGAGAGGTCCTAATCTCACTGTAATTTTCAACACCTCACTGAAACTTGATGCAAACAAATCACTCCAGCCTTTTTGACAGGTAGAGACTTCCCGTGTTTTTCCATTTCAAATTCTGTTTGAGGCATTCCCTTCTCAGTTACACTCTATCTCCACTTGGACAGGAGGTCATCACAGCAAACCCAGGTAGTCTTTTCCTCGTTTCTTGCATTTGATCCCAATTTCCTCCACCTTCTATGCTTTAGCCTTGCAAGGTAACAACTTATCCCTGGTAATTCAGTATCCAAAGTGCAGTTGGAGAAGCAGGGCATATTGCTTAGGTTCCCAGCTATGATTCTGTGGACTTTTTATCATAAGCTTATGATAAGGTTTTTATACTTCTATAAGAGCTGCATTTCTATCGTCTTTGTTTGAGGAGAAAGAGAATTTAGGAAGGTGTGTGCAAGGACACAGAATACAAAAAAGATTATTGGTGTTTAAGATCAAGTCCTTGATACTTAAGGAAAGGCACATTTAATGTTGGCCAACTCACCTGAATTAATCCAACATTTTCTCCCCTTCTTCCTGTCAGAAAGGCAAGTGAAATCCCCACAGCTGATACTTCCCATCAGATCTAAGTTCTTAAGGAGAACATACAAGGAAGCATAGCACAAACCATATAAAACCCTACAGAACTAGAGTAAAAGATGGGAGGTAAGAGATGCAAGAATCATGGTCCTGTATTTCTATCTTTCATTCTGATTTCTGGGGGAAGACGGGGGCATTTTCAGTCTCACCTGGAAGTCGGCAGCTGCTCAAGTAAAGATTCTCATAGCTGCTTGCAAACAGCCTGCAGACCAAAAAGAATTCTGCAGGAATTAGATTAATAATTTCAAAATAGAGGATAGAATCAAGACAATAATAATGTTCTCATGCATAATTTATGGCAGAGGAAAAAGAAAGTGCTTCTCCTGAATGCTTCTTTCACACAGGCTTCTTTCATTTGAGGCTGCAGCCAAAACTATTCAGATCAATGAGATGTTTCACCATCCTGAGTTCAAGCCAAGTCACTCTCTGCTGACACCCGTTAAACAGATGGATAAAACGAAGCTAACACAAGAGAAGCGTGTTGCCCACAATCACACAGGACACTGCTCAGTGCCTGTAATTAGAAAACCTTGGAATCAACAGCAGAGTTTCCTCTGCTTCCCATGAACACTGAGTAAAGGTGGGAGTAGTTCTCTGGCACCCTCTAGTCCAGCACCTAAAAGCCAGGTGTTGTGGTCTGCAGTCCTGACATGTGCAACAAGGTGAAATCTCTCTGTGTCTCTTGTTGTGTTGTGGCTGTTGAATTGTTAATTCATATTGATGCCATAAAACCGGAAGCAGTGGGAAACATCTCCATTTATAAATTAAACATAAAGACCTAAGATGTAGTAAGGGCAAATACTTCAGTTTCTTTCAGTTTTGGTTGGGTTTTTTTCCTCTTCAGTTGAGTACAGCTAAACTGCAATATAAATATTTAAAACAGCTGCTCATCAGGAGAAGGTACAAATTCTGGATTGTAGGCTTAGTTGAGATGTGTGGTTTTGACACATTTTAAAATCTTGGCTGCATTTGAACTGTGCTACTGCAGCCCTCTGTTATTTACTGCAAATTAAAAGGAATCAAGGTCTCTCTTCAGGCTGCGCTTCCCCTTTTCATGTTGCTAAATGTTACATTATCTTCTGCCTTTTTCATGAAATTAAGCTTTGACCACTTAATTGATTAATTCTAGAGAGCAAAAGCTACACAGAGACATTTTCTTCAGAGTCAGGTTTTTGTTTGAGCTGACAATTGTTCAGTCTTTTGTAAATACTGCAGTAAAATGAAAAAATCCCCCTGAATATGAGCTTGATTCTCACAATATTATCTGACTGGCTCCTCCAAATTTCAGAGGAGACAAGTTCATGTGATCTGATATTGTGTAAGATACACAGTGAAAAAAAAAGATAAAAAATAAAAAGAAATGGAATAATGTTAAGTGTAATTCATACTCCAAGTAGAAGTTTTTCTGTAATGGTGGCAATCAAATACTGTCAAGAGTACAAAAAACATTCATGAACAGGATGCATTTCAGCTCAGGCTACAATACAGCATTTTTCTGATGAGCAGCTGTTTAAAATATTTATGTCAGCTTAGCTCTTAACTGAAGAAAAAAAAACTTGACAGAAGAAGTAGCATTTGTCCCTACCACATTTTAACTCTTTATGTTTGGTATATAGGAGACATTTTCCCTTTGCTTCTAATTTTGTGCTATCAGTATGACTTAACAATTCAACAGCCTCAACACAAGAAAGTTCACCTTGTTGCAGAATTCAGCTTAAAGAAGGTAAGACTGCAGACCATAACACCTGGCTTTTAGCTGCAGGACTAAAGAAGAAGATACCAGAGGACTCTTCCTGCCTTTACTCAATCCTCATCTGAAGCAGAAAGAGCCTTTTCTGATTACAGAGCCTCAGTGCAGTCCTGTTTCACCTTGACAGTGTGGCTTGTTTGTCTGTGCTCAGGTTTCATAACAGGGGTAAGCAGATGCTGACTTCTCAGGGAAATTAAGGCCAGGACAAATCAATAAAGCATCTGGCCTGATGTGCTACATACTGTATAATCTCATGCAGCTTGGAACATGAGTTTAAGAAAAATGTATCTCCAGAAATGCTTCTGGTACTACTGGGAAGATAGTAAAAGGTAGAGAATTTGTCTCATTCCATGATATTTTGTCACTGTGATTAATCTCTGTCATAGTTGACAAGTTGGAATATTTCTCTTATATTAAGTTATCCTTTTTATTTTCCAGACATGAGTAATTATGCTGTTCTCTACCAGGGTAAAGAGCTCCTTAGTCCCTTAGTCCCAAAGTTTTTTCTCTCCTTGAAGGTGACTGATCAAATCACCGGATGATACTATTTTTAGCAAGATAAAGGGACTGATCTCTTTAAATGATGTAATTTTCTAAAAACTTGAGTCTTTGGGGTTTTTTGGCTTTTGAGATAATCTTTCAGACTTCCTGCTATGCAGCATGGTCTAACTAGAGGCAGCCCAAATGTTTGCTGAAGAGGTCGCTGCTGAGATGTGCTCCTGTCTCTTGTTGCTCATTATTTATGGGGTCAGGCTTTTGCTCAGGTCAGCTTTTGTCTTCAAATCTGCTTGTAGACAGGATCCCTTCTGCTCAGACATGCTGTCTTGTGACAAGTATTTCTGTGTTCTATTTTGATGTCTGAAAGAATTTCAAGGAGCATATGAACAGACAAAACTCAGAACTGAACTGCTCCAGACTTTTCTTTGAGGAACACTGTGGAATTGTTTCAGACATCCACCACCATCCACACAGGTGCAGCTGACTCCACAGGGGAGAACCTCTGCCTCATGCAAAGGACACAAAGACCCCTCTGTTTTGGGAGACCTGTAAAGAGAAGGAGATAGGTCAAATGGTGGCAGATCACAGGTCTAGCTTTTGTGTTGCATGAATTAGCTTAACGTAAGGTTAACCTCTGGTGCAAGCCATTCAGTCTTGTGAATTTCTTCATAACTGATGGGATTTTGGCAATGGTTGAAGCCAATTTGGCGATAAGGCAAGCAGCTGAAAACTCACAATATTTACCTTGTCCAGAGAGAAATTCCCCACTGATTTTCTGGCTACCTTATTTGTACACCTCTCAAGTAAGAGCAGCCTAGCAGATCTTTTCAGACAGTGAGAAGTATGTTCTAAAACAACACTACACTCATTTTTAAAAGATGAAAAAAAGAAAACAATCCCCACAGCTCACAGCAGCACTGCTTTGTTGTTCCATCCATTGCAGAGATAACAGTTCAGTTACTCATTCCCTCTGCAGCACTCTCTGCACTGCTCACCTTGGGAAGCAAAGAAATGCAAAGGACAAAGGGTCTTGTCCCTAGAGGGAGGGAGGGCTAAGGAGCCACAAGCAGGAACAGTGGCTGGATGGTGGGGAACAAAAACTGATGTGAATTGGGCAGCATGACACACAGGGAGACCGGTGGAAGTGATAGAAGGCAGGGACTGGGGATGCACAGGCTGTCAGTCACTGTGCTAGGCAGGACTGAGGCAAGGGGAAGGCTGATGTTTGGTCTGCAGGCAAAACTGGTGTGGAAGTTGTGGAAGAAAAGTGAATGTGCAGAAAGAGGCAGAAAGGTACCTAAAGTGCTCTCTGTAAGCTGAAGAGAATGGCTGAATATTTGTTATAAAGACATGCTGAGTACAGTCAAAAGGAAGACTCAAAACTTGAAAGTTGGGTTGAAGTCCATTTTGTAAGACTTGAAGAGCACATAGGCCTGGATCCTAAAGGAGTCAGAGCTATTTGCTGATGACTTCAGTTATGATTTGTTTAAAAGCTTCCCATCTGTTCAGGTCTGTACTCTGTTTCACATTGAAATTACTGCTGGATGGATGTCATAGAGTGGTGATTTTGGACACATTCTCATTGGGTTTTAACTTTATGTGATATTTTGGGCTTTTTTTACCGAGATCAGCACAAAAAGGCAAAACACAACCAACTGTGACAGAATATATAAAACAGAATGAGCTGCCTACAGATAAATGAAAACAGTCCAAAATAATAGAGACCAATGTGAATCATGACCAAGAAGCTTATTTGTAATAATAAACATGTCATCTGTGTCAGATAAACAAATCACAAATATTTATTAAGATAACAAATGGATTATAAATAGAGAGACATCACAAATTCAGATCATGTCTCTCAGTGATAGTAGATATGAATTAGCAGCCATATCTGCCAAAATAAATCTGGCATTCTCACAGAGTCATCATTTAAAAAAAAAAACAATAGTAACAATAATAATAAATAAAAAGAAGGAGAGTACAGAGGAGAGGGCAGACAAGCATTGTTTTTTTCTTCCACTAGTATGACATAGTTTAGAGAGATCAGGCTGCATTAGTTCTGCTAAACATGATACAAGCATGACAATGATAAGAAAAAACTGGTGGCAGCGTTGAGGGAGAGGCTTCCCTGGTAGCTGCAGTTCTGACCCCAATCCTATAAGCTGCTCCAGGCAAGCAGGTGCATGAGGCCTCATTTTGAAATCAGTGAGTTCAAGCCAAGCACAAAAGTCTGTCTAGCCAAAGCATCAGCTGCCAACTTCAACTTACCTCCTTCTGCCACTCTTTCAGAGGCAGGTAACACTTTATTGATATGGCCTGAGTTTTGATATAATGAAAAAAATATGATATTTATTCTTTAACTCTGCTTGTGAAATGAAGCCACTCAGTTTTAAAAGACCAAAATTAATTTTCAGGAGGACCTAAATAAAACNTATTCTTTAACTCTGCTTGTGAAAAGAAGCCACTCAGTTTTAATTTTCAGGAGCACCTAAATAAAAACAGTTGTTCTTAATGCAAACCTGGCATTAGTTTTCATGTTGTCCTGAGCTTCTGGAAATGGAGAGGCTGAGATTCTGCAGCAGGGGGGATTCTTCCATAACATACATTCCTGTGTTTCAGACCACAGATTACAGGACATAAAGAGTACTATACCAAACGGAACAAATCAGGCCTATAAAACACCAAATGGGACTGAAACAATATTGGGCTTGGCATTAATTTTTTTGTATTTCCTTCCCTTCTGTGAAGGTAATGGTGTGTCCTGCTGCCTATATTCAAAGGCAGAATGGAGGAACTCTTAATGTGATAGTCTGCCTGTCCTGGTTGGATTTCCAAAGAGGAAAAGGAGCAAAACTATTGCTAGTGCTGGTCCAGATGGACTGCTCTGCAATGAAAAAGACAAGGTGGAATGTTGTGCCACCATCTGCATGACTATCAGGAATACAGTCAAGAGGATGGGGCCAGACTCTCCTCAGAGGTGCACAGCTATGGGATAAGAGGCACAGGGGACAAACAGAAACACAGGAAGTCCTATCTGAATATGAGGAAAAACTTATTTACTTTGAGAGTGACAGAGCACTGGTACAGGATGTCCAGAGAGGCTGTGGAGTCTCCTCTGGAGATATTCAAAACCCAGCTTGATGTGATCCTGTGCAACCTGCTTTAGCAGGGAAGCTGGGCTAGATGATCTCCAGAGGTCCTATCAACCCAGGCCATTCTGTGATTCTGTGAATTAAGCCCAAAATAAAGTCAGGACCTCTCAAATGTAAATCCCAGTCTGCATATTAAGAGGTAGGTGCTGCCCCAACTGTCCTCTGGATATAGTGCCACTACTACTAGACCAATTTAAATTTTAAGGAATATTCTTGTAGCTGGTTTATATTTTTATTTTCCTTCTGATATGTCCTACATACTCATTTTGAGGTACACTCAAAAATCCTTCTCTTCCTTATGTTTATAGATTGGATCCTTTCAGATATTCTTTCTCCCCTATAGCAGTTGTTCTGTGAAGGTCCTGAGCTCTTTGACTTTTCCTTACAAGCCAGATTCTTGCTCCTAATGCTGTTGCACTGGCCTGTCCTGGCCATCTCTGTGCTTACCTATTTCCCTGCTTGCCAGAAAGGTCAAGTCCCTGCTCCACACACGGACACATCCACAGCCACCCCTGCCAAAGGCAGGAGTGCCCAAGGCTTTGCAGGCAGGGGCCATGGGTGCTGTCTCACTGTTCAGGGAAGGATGCAGCCTTTCTTCAGCAATCCAACTCAGCACCTCTGCCTGGCAGCAAAATACTTGGATAAAAACAGGCAAAGAGGCCTCTTCACACAAACCTACAGGATTTCTGGGCTCAACCCTGATGCTCAGGACTCAGTGAGAAATTCAAGGTCCTATTCACATTCTGTGTAATTCTGAGAATTCTGTTTTGTTGATTGAAGCTCAGCCTGAGCTGGGAGGTGAGGCCACAGCCTGTGGCTGTGTCTTCCTAATGAAAATCCTTGGCTCCTGGCTCATTTTAGTGGATGTGCTCACCTACGACTGAAGGCCATGATAAAATGAATGTAGTCATAAATTGTTTATTTGTCAAACTGAACAATGAAAAATTATTTGTGAATTTGGGATGCACTCACTGAATATTTTTGAGATTTGAAACAATGAGGACTACATTTTGTTGGGTTTTTTTCCTAAGCCCTTTGTCTTTTCCCAGGAGCAGAAAAAAATTAAAGCCTAGAGTAATCTATAGATGCTTAGCTCTACTACTTTTTTAAAAAACGAGCTATGCTGTTATACTGGCATGTAGAAATACTAATAGAAGTACTTACTAAACAAATGCACAGATTTTATTATGAAACAATTAGAAAATGCTGTTAAAATATATGTTGTGTTGCACACTATTATTTCGGCCTCTTTACATCACTCTAAAATGGAAGGGGAATTAAAGGCTGAAGTGGGAGATATGTATCCTACTGCTTTGTAAATGAAAAGAAAAATTACATCTGTAGGTCTTAGAATTAAGTAGGGACCTGATGTTATAACACAAATGCAAAAAAAAAAAAAAATCATGTTTCCAGAGAAAAATCCTGTGGAATTAACATGGCACCTTGGCATACAGCTATTACAATGCAGTTAATATAGCATAAATTTAAGGACCACCAGGACATTTGGCCTGCAGCACAGAGGAATTATAATAGCCTCATATAGTAAGCTTTGATGTGAAATGTTATAATAGCCTCATGTAGTAAGCTTGGTGTGAATACTGAAGAGCCATACAAAGCATCTGAAAGATTGAAATGCAAAACTAATAGTTTCATTGGAAATGTTTCACTTCTCATCCAGAAAGAAAATATTTCAGGTAGGAATTTTGAGTTTTCACTAAATTTCTATTTCAGTAGAAACTGGGAAAATAAATCTCTGAATTTATGCCGAGGCTCTTCTATGAATCTAGACCTTTGCTTTTATTGCACATATCTGGAAAAAAAGGTTACAGAACTAATGTTGCTTCCAAACAACAAAGAGCAAATAACTTACCCTGAAACTATGAAAGTTTTATTATTTACCAAATGCACTGAAAACAATGCTTTGGGCATGTCTTTGGAAAAAAAGCAGAGTTTAATATTTTGGTTCAACAACTAAATCAAATAATCAATTATTTGCACAAACCAACCATTTTGAACATCCCCTTAAATCCTAAAACACGAGCTAGCTATTGACAGCAAAGAGTTTGGATGAACTTCTCACAGGTGTGAGTCTTATTCCTAGGGAATATTGATTTCTGTTATTTAGTTTTTATTTTTGAAAAGATGAAAAATTGTTTCCAGCTTGAAACTAAGTCTGCAGGAACAACCTTTTATTAAAGTGCAAATTTCATTTAAGTACAAATTTTTCTTAATCACATATTACTTAATTTTCTGAAATATGTTTTTAGGAGGCAATGTCAAAAGTACAATTAAATGGTGCAGGACTGAGTCCTAATTGATGGTGACAATAATGAAAATGAATTATTTACCAAAGGCTTATTTTTTTCTTTTTTTTTTTTTCCCTTTGCTTTTACCTCTCATTATTCTGCTTGGAAATAGACTGTCCTAAAATTATTTGAGTCTTCTGCTGACAGTATTCAGACAAGCATTTGTCAGAATGTCTTAACACATACTAATATTTTCAGTAGGCTTTTAATAGACCATCTTTCTCTCCAGTTCCTTTTAGTCCTAATCTTTAATGTAGGGTCTTGCATCTCTTTTCATGCTTCTCTTTTTATTGCCTTTCCAAATGTATTCAGATATCCCCTAATTTGTATCCAGCAATGACTTATGTATTGAAGCATTAAAATGTACATTTAAAAACATTGAAGCTAATGTTGGAAACTGATAAAATACTATTAAAGTTCCTAGTTTAAATATATGTGATTTTAAAAATACGAATTTTTAAAAGACCTATTTTTATAAAAAGGAAGAAATGTTTTTGAGAATTCCATCTTTTTCCTTCTCCTTGTAGGAATTAAAAGTCCAGAAGAATTGAGAACAAAACAAAAAAAAAGTAACGTCCAAAGCTGGGGAGGGAGTGCAGTGAATTTTCATCAGAGTGCTGATTTTTATTTGAGACTTTCAGGATGATTAAAAAAAAAATCAATCTTCAATTTTTTTGGAAGCAACATCTAATATTTAGTACCCACACTGTTATAAATAAACTTAATGGATGTCAGAATCAAAAGAAGAGAGATCTTCACAATGACTCACTCACATGCTAGCTGGGAGTTGTAGCTGGCTCCTTCCTCCTTGGGTTCACACCCTCTCCACGTGGCAGAGGGCGATTAGTGAATTTGTGACAGCTCCTGACTTTGTTATGGCAACAGAAGGACAGCCAGCAGTGGGGCTCATGGCTGCAGCAAAGGGGAGAAGCTCTGAGTAGCTGGCTTCTGGCTTGAATATGAAATGGTAGCTGGGACTGCATGGCAAATAGCTAGGTGTTACAGAATGTGAGTATAAGATTGTGTTGTTAGGGAATGTGAGGGTGTAATAGAGTGCTGCAGATTCTCTGAGTCTTGTATGTGTTAACTTTAATGGTAAACAAGTAATTTGGGCCTGTTGGGAGCAGGGCTAAATGGATGACCTTAGAATACCTGCTGCTTTTCTTTTAGTCATGGCTGTTCTTAATATTTCTCTCTTTCATTTATTTTTTTTATAAAGGCCTGGTATGGGAGGTTTGATCTCTTGCCAGGTAGCCTAGCAGGAATGCTCTGTTCAGTTATGCAAGAAGAATGGATTTGATCCCTACCTCCTGTTCCCGTGCTCTTAGGAATACACGTTACAGAAATAAAAGCATTAGCCTGCAGCCACGCTGCTGTGCTGTGCTCCCACAAATCTCACGTGGGCAGGGAGGTGATTCCCACTCAGGACTCTCAGTGCTGGGGGTGCTCTGACAGTGTGGAAAGGAGCCAGAGAATAAAAGAATGTGCATGGAACACTGTCCTCATCTGTGCTTCTCTCCAGGGACTTTCTACTCTTTGTGGTCTATTTTTTTACCATTGTTTCGCTGATATACCTTCATTTCAGAAACGTCACTTTTTTTAAGTCAACAAAAATTATTACTGTGAGCATGCAAAATTGTGTGGATGCATTGTGAAGAATGGCACTTTGAAGTTCACAGCTGAGTCTTTCCAGCGACACTTAAGACAGAGAACTTTGCAATCCTACTTTTCCTTATCAATCAGTTCAAGGTGCATCAGAGACACTAGTTCAGTGCAGTCATACAAAGAGGTACCACCTTAACCCGGGCCAGTAATACAGGAGTCATTTTATACTCATGTGTGCACTGAAGAAGTTGCATTTTTATTGTTTATTGGGGGGGTGGGGGGGTGGTTCCCAGCATTGTCTGAGTGCTTCAACCTGAGCCCTGTGGGAAACACTGCGGCATGTTGTGCCCTGCAGAACTTACAGTCTGATGGGCAGTGCAGGCACAGGGCATCAGAAGGGCTCTGGCACTCATAAGGAATGAGTAATGTGATGCTGGTGAGTGATGTTTAAAGCTGTGACTCCAGCGTTGAGCACTAGGCTTGGATGATAGTGGAGAAGGTGTAGAAGCAGAAGGAGTTGAGGAGAAGGAGAAACAAGAGTGGTTGAGAAGGGGNCACCTGCATTTTCTCCACAATAAAGGGGTACAGGTATGGTACTTCTATCAACTTCAAGCTCTAGTTTGTTCCATTCCACTGCATTTTACCCCAAAGCCCCACTTCTAGGGGAAGAGGAAAGCCACATGTTTGTGAGGAAGCTTGTGGAAAAAGTGTCTCCAGATACCTGAATCAGAAAAAAGCTTGTGCAAAAGGAAAAGGGGCTGCACTTGGCCCTTATTTTATCCCCCTGCAGTAAGAATACCTCAGAGCTAATACAGGTATTCATGTTATAGTTAGAGCATCTATATGCCTAGGGGAAATAAAGGTACTTTGCCTTTTACTTTTCACTCCCAAATGACAAAACACTGTTTAGCTTTGTCTCCTTTCAACATCTTGTGAGCATATTCTGATTGTTAGTGTGCACTCAGACGAGGTGCTAATTGTCACCAGACACAGAACAAGGGACAGAGTTCCTTCCTGCCTGTTCTTCTAAGGAAACACTACAAGCAAAGCATTAGAGTCAGACCTGAGGCAAAATCTGAGCTCCAAACAATTCTAAAGGTTAGGTGAGTTCGACCCTACATCCAGCTGCAATAGCAAAACATCCCTCAGATCTGAAAACCCCCAAAACAAGAGGGATGTCTGGAGTAAGAGCTAATTCGTGTTCAGACCTTGTGCAAAAGTGACTCAGTTCTGCCTGAATGTTTGACAAATGCTGTTCAACAGGCTACAAGAATTTCCAGCACCTTCGAAACACAACCACAGCAGCATTCTGTAGTCTCCTCACCTTTGCTTTTTACATTTTGCCTTCAGGTTCTGAGTTGTATGTTATTAAATTTTGGTATAAAACATTATAATAAATTTTAAGCAGCAACATTTTCCATCCTAAAAATATTAAAGATGGAAAAATATTATTGTTTCCTTCTTCTAGCGAGAAAAGTGAGGCACTAATTACCTGCCCAAGGTGACTTTGCTCAGTAAAAGATAACAAAAGAAAGAGCAAGTTAATTTAATGTTTTGAAGGTTGAGTGTTTTGGTTTGCCCTTTTTTTATATTCTTTCAGAAAAAGCACTCTGGTGGGGAAATGCAGCTTCAGAAATGCGAAAATGACTTCAAATACAATGTGAATCTAAAAGGGTTGGCTGCTGCTCACAAATTTGTGGCTGTGACACAACAATAGATGAGTGATCAGTTTGTGTATAGATAATTGCAATGGCTCTAGCCTACAGGAAAAAAAATGCTTTTATGCAAGAGTTCTGGACAGGGTGGACACATTTGAATATTGTAGTGATGGAAAAGCAAACAGACAGAAGAAGACTCCAGACAGTAGTGCTCCTTTTGTTGGAGGAGAAAGATACTGTGTGTGACTTTTTTTGGCTGGAACTTGCCAATGCAAGGCAGTGCAGCGTGAGCTTGGTGGTCACAGGTGCCAGTCAGATCCCTGAGAGTGATCCTTGGTGAACTAAAAGGGTCCTGTCCTCAGGACCACCAAAAATAGCCAGTGAAAGGTTATGAAATGTACCCAGTAAACATTTTTCTGGAGAGAGAAGAAACTGTGTCCAGTATTCCACTGGCTGAGAATGAGTCAAGCCATGCAGCTGGATGGAGACTGGTGCCTTTGCACTTGAACTAAACACTGTGTCAAGCAGCTGCTCTCCTGATTTGCCTCCAGACTCTTTCTGTGCTGTTGTCCACACCTGCTTGTGCCTGGTTAGACAGATCCTGTCTGCACAGGAAGGAAATTTGATATATGACAACATTACCCAGGAGTTTACAACCATTTACAGCTTCTCACATACTACCAGGGTTTCCTAGTGCTTTACCCAGTCCAGTGCTACCCTGCTACTGCTTCTCACCTAGGCCTTGCTCTATCCCTGCTGCTCTGCCCACCCAGACTAAGAGTCAGTCTTCCTTTTCCCCCTCTCTGTTAGCTCTCTTTTTGTCCTTTAATGATGGATTTTGCAAACCTGCTGGCTCCTCTTCCTCAGGTTGGGAGGGGGACATGGGAAGAGACTGTGTCAGCCTGCCATCACCTCTTGCTTTCTCTTGAACTTTGTAAATGGTTTGAACTGGATTTTGCCAAGCAGCAAAAAGCATTTGGCGGGCTTTCTGTCAGCAGTGTGTGGATAAGAATAGATTGGATTGTTGCTTCTTACATCCGCTTCCCCATTTTATTTTTGACAGGTCTCGACACCCACACACACACTCCTTGCTCAGACTCAGATAGATCTGATTTTTTATCTGCTTTGAGTTTTTGGCAGGATTTTCCATTCCTCATAGAGAGTTTCAATAGCTCCTATCCTGGTCCTTAGTGCTCAGGCCTTTTGCCCTAATGCTTTCCATACTTATGGGTCTTACTAGGCCCATCATTAAAAGATCACAAAGGCAAAACTGTACCTCCTGCAGGCTCTGAAACATGGAAGCTGCTGCTGGCTGCTGATCTCCTTTGCAACTCCACTGGGTCCAACATCACTGCCCCACTTCAGTCTGTGCTTCCCACTGCAAAGGAAGTGGAACCGAGCAAACAATCTGCAACAGGTAATTTATGTAATGAATTTACCCTTTTCCCCTGAGCTAATATGCATGAGTGGGTGCTGATGTCTTCAAGTGCATTCACTGTTTGAAGAGGCTTGCCTTATTTTTTTTCCCCTGTGCACCGCTTTTAATGCTACATATCAATCACAAGTGTTCCCTGGTGCATCCAAAAGCTGGCATTTGCTATTCAAATGGTGTGAAGTTGCAACTGTTTACATAAGTTTTGAGAAATTGTTTCTGATCCCGAAGTGGAAAAGCATTCAAATACCTCTGTCATGTGCAGCACGTAGCCCTTTAAAGTGTGGGTTTAATGTTTTTTTAATTCATTTTTCATGAGCATTTGTGCTGGGAGACCTTGGTTGCTGGAACGTGTGCACAAAGGGAAGCGTGAAAGCAACACGGTAACAAACTAGTGCAACGTTCTTAAAAATTCTGTATTTGTTAAATCAGCTTTTAAATTGCCCAACTCTAAACATGAGCAGTGGAGAGGAATGTGAGACAGAGATTCCCCTTTTTGCTTGCCATACTCTGTACCAGACAACATGGAAGCAAAGCTGCCAGGTGCAGAAGTCGGGCTGGAGCTATCAGAGAGTGTCCAAAGGTGGATCGAGAGGATGGTGACGGGTCTGGAGCGGAGCCTGTGAGGAGCAGCTGAGGGCGCTTGGTCTGTTCAGCCTGGAGGAGGCTGAGGGGAGACCTCAGTGCGGTTACACTTCCTTGTGAGGGGAAGAGGGGGGCAGGCACTGATCTCTGCTCTGTGGTGACAGTGACAGGACCCGAGGGAACGGCCTGAAGCTGTGCCAGGGCAGGTTTAGGTTGGGGATCAGGAAAAGGTTTTACCCCCAGAGGGTGGCTGGGCACTGGAACAGCTCCCCAGGGCAGTGGGCACAGCACGAGCCTGCCAGAGCTCAAGGAGTGTTTGGACAACGCTGTGGGGCACACGGTGTGATTGTGGGAACGTCCCGCGCAGGGCCAGGAGCTGACTCGGCGATCCCTGCGGTGCCGCCCAGCTGCGGACATCCTACCATTCCCTCACTTCCTCTCGGACCGCGGCTCGGCGNAGCTTAGCAGCGCCTGCTAGAGAGGGACGGCAGGGCTGGAAAATGGCTCCTTGCACTTCTTGTCCTGGGTGCGTTCGGAAGAGCATTGCCTGCAGGTCGAGGGAGGTGATCCTGCCCCTCTGCGCAGTGTTGGTGAGGGAGTGCTGTGTCCGGTTCGGGACTCCCCAGGCCGTGTGACACATGGAGCTCCAGCAGAGAGCGACGAAGTTGGTTAAGGGACTGGAGCATCTCTCTTGTGAGGGCAGGCTGAGGGAGCTGGGTCTGTTCAGCCTAGGAAAAAGATTTTCCAGGCAGGTTGTGGAGTCTCCCTCACTGGGTATTCAAGGACCGTTTGGGTGCAACCCTGTGCCAGGTGCTCCAGGATGACTGCCTGAGGAAGGGGTTGGACCAGATAACCCACTGAGGTCCCTTCCAACCTGAGCCATTCTGTTATTGTTATGTGGTGCTTCAGTGCTGAGCCATGACATGGATTGGGAGATCTGCCAGGCAGGCATGGAGCATGGAATTCTCAAGCTGGCAGTGACATATAGGGCTCCTGAGCTCCACACAGTGTTTCAGGGAATGGCAAGGGCAATGCCTCTTTTCAGTGTAGATCAGGCACCCTGTAGGGACACACGGGGGATGCTGCAGCCTGAAGGGTGGAACAAAAAAAGAGGAGGAGGTGTCTGAGAGAGACGTGGGATTCTGTGTTATGTGATTTTTCCTCAGAAAGTCAACTAATGGCTTGTGATGAGGTTTGGGTGTTTTGTACTATTCCAAATAGTACATTTTTGTACTGTTTTGTACTATTTTTGTACTATTCCCAGGCCACTAGTTGTGCTGGTTGTAATGATTTGTCAAATAAAACCATAATGTCAGTGTTTGCAAGTGAACCCAAATTTCTGATGCAATTATTGGAATAATCTTTTTCTATGTTCAAAGTAAAGAATGAGTTGGCCAGCAATAAGGAGACCATAGGACTACTAGAGCTAGCTATGTACATGAAGAAAGGATGCTGATGGATGTAGGGAATGTTGTGAATTCACATCCAGCAGTGATGGTCATTGATAGTATTTATTTTAGTATTCAACAGGAAATCCTGTTATAAGGTTTCCCCCTTCCTTTTTTTT
>VXBC01004465.1:0-121852 GCA_013399945.1 Ploceus nigricollis | reverse complement strand
TTTTTTTTTTTTGTTGTTTGTTTGTGCGTCTTTTGTGTTTTGTTTGGGTTTTTTTCTTTGCTTTTTTTGGTTATTAAATGTGGTTCAGATATTGAACGGTTGAATAGCTCCTCGATTTTCCCAAAGACCTCTTTCCAAAGAGGGGGGAGGCTCTTTATCCCTGTGCAGAGGAGGCTAATTCTTGACTCTGTGCAAGTCACAGTGCAGCTTCCAGCAAGGAGTGTGGGATAGTGCTGAATGTGGTTGTGGCATTTCACGTGGTTGAGGCAAATGTCAGCGGAGAGTTTACTTGGAATGGCCTCTTTATTTCATGGAAGTTGCATGGTGAGTGTTGCTGGCTGTGCTGTGCAGACTGGGCTCACCTGTCCTGGAGGTAGAAGTTAGAACTGCCCCCATTCCTTGGCAGGTCCCTGGAATACAGAGCCTTCCTGGAGCAGTGAAAGGAAGCGGAGCAAAGAGTGCTGCTCTAGCCAGAGGCAAGGCCTGGAAGCAAAGTGGCTTTGGCATGTCCTTGTAGAGACTTTTCTGCATGACAGTTTTCTGGGAATCAGAGGTGCTCCAGTGAACTTGCCCTTGCTTAGACTTTATTTTAGGAAGGTTGGCTGATAAGTTCTCCTGATATTTCATTATGTTTGTCTTGTCTGAGTAGTAAAGCTGGGATGTAGTGGCTGCCTGATATATCTCTGTATTCCTGGGGTGCTTTGAATGGGGGGGAAACAGCCACACCTCCAGAGCCCTGAGGCAGAAGAGTGCCTGAGGTACTCCTTGAGCAGCACAGGCTGCTATTCTTAGCATCTGTCCTTCTTCTATCACTCCAGATATTTAAACTGAGTTTTAAATCTTCATTCCTTCAGATACAAAGTGCTGTTCTCTCAGCTCAGGAGTTCTTGGGCCAGAAAACTGAGAGCAGATAATTCCTGGGAGCTACTCTGCAGTCTGGCTTCTGGGAATACCACGTGACTGTGGTCACATCAAGCTCAGCTTGGGGAGTGAAAGGGAAGGGTAGAAATTGAGGGCTGGGGAAAAATAGTATTGAGGTAATCCTGAAAGCAAGGCAGATTTTTTTTTATAGCTTTTTTTTTAGATTAAAGGTAATGTGCAGAGGAAGAAGAGGATTATGTCTGAAATTGTTATGTTTCCCATGGCTGTGGTGTAAGAGATTGAAGGGAATCATTTTTATCACTCAGAAAAGCAATTTCTGTAGCTAATCAGCTCTGCTTAGACTCCCTCACGTCATAACCTTTCCCAGAAAATAGTTCATCCAGGTGTCATTTTTTTTCAGCCAGCTTTTCTTCAGCTCCTGTCAATCAGGCCACTCTGTAGGGATATTCCTTCTAGCAAATGTGAACAGACTTGAAGACATTCCTTATCTAGTGAGTTCTCCTGTCATCTTCTAGAAGTGCAAGCACTGCCTTTCTTTTGAGTGTATAAAACAGGCAGGAAGTGATCTGGTCGCTGGTTTGGCTTAGCTGTTTCCTTAACTGAATGTCTGAGGCTTTGTTGTAACACTGCACGTGGAGCCTGGGGGCTGTAAAACTCCAGAACTCTGGAGCAGAGGGTACTGATGTGGAGGTGAAAACCAGGACACTGTGAGTTATGGTTTGTGGCAGTGGTTAGGTCTGCAGTTGAGGTACCTCTGCAGGAGGGTGGAGCTGATTTTGCATCAGAAAATTAGAGGGGAAAACTAGCTGGATTTGTTTTTTCTTTCTTTTTTTTTTTTTTTTTTTTTTTTTTTTTGGATTNTTTTTTTTTTTTTTTGGACATGGTGTGTTTCTGGAAGTAAGTATTGCTGTGGTCTGATGGTGAGAATGAGAAGCTCCAGACATTGTGCAGGAAGCTTTACAGCAGCATTCTGGTTAGCCTGGTTTTGGAATTCCATTGTTTAAGAGAACTTATTGCAGAGAAATGGCTCTCGAGAGGACTTTGCATAGCCAGTGGCTTCTGTGTTCTTCAGGCATACAAACCAAAGTGCCCCCATTTAGGAAATCAAAGAAAGAGATACATCTGAACATTTGGGATGGGATTCTCTACTTTAGTTATGGTGTTTGTGTAGTAGGTGTGGCTAAGCCATTTGTTTAGGCTTCCTTTGTAATAAATAGTGATAGGAAGGGAGGGCAGGCAATTAGCAGTGTTTGTGGTCGGTTGTATATGCTGCCCTGGAATCAGATCAGTTGTTCATTACAGCATCTGTTTGTCTCCATTACTGCTGAGAGCCAGAGGTGGCAGTCAAAGAGGGGCTTATCTGATTAACTTCAGATATCAACATCTGTCTGTCAAAATGAGCTTTATGTATCCAGCTGGAGGAAATAAATTTCAGCCTGTGCTTAGAGGACAGGGCTTTCTCAGCCAGGTGATGCAGTGAGGGAGGCTGCCTGTGCTTCACAAAACAGAGCTCTGTTGAGGGGAAAGATTGTCCTGAAGACAGTAGTGGCTTAGAGGGGGGTCTTAGCTTGTGGAGCTGGCAGGATTGAAGTGCACCTCTGAATTCTTTTAAGTCTCTACTTTTCAGATTATCTTTAAAAAAAAAAATTAATGTAATAGCATTCTCTCTCTGGAGAGTCAACGTAATTTGTTGTATCTAATCCATCTTTAAATGTCAGGTATTTTGCCAAGGAGTTGCCACGTGCTGTTGTAGAGCTGGGCTCTGAGATCTCAAATTTTGGTTCTTTCCCTTAAGCCTAAGTGGAATACACCAGTAGTGACAAACCAACAAATCTAAGTGGCTCCAAGTAGTTTTTTGGGTAAGGAGGAGTCTCCAGATTTCACCTATAGTGGCTGCCACAGCTATTTCTTTCAAAGCAAAGTGTCTGAGCCAAAGGTGTTTTTAACAGGCTCTGGCTTCTTGAGAAGGAGGTGCCTTAGATGCTGGGCTCATGCTTTCAGAAGCAGATTTTTGACAGGCCAGTGCTTTTCTTCAGGTAGTCCTGCTGACTGTCAGGTGCCTCAGTGCTCTACTGCTTCTGCAGGGCCACACTGTGATGTGAGGCTGACTCCTTTTCAAAAGGGTTTGGCTGTTCAGGTCATCCCATATCAATGAGCAGTTGTGGGAGCAGCAGATGCCCTGTAGGATTCATTTTCTGCACGGAGTTTTTGTTGCTGGTGTTCTTCTGAGGTAATGCTATACTGAGGTTGTGTAAGTATCCTCTAAAGCTGGAGGAGAGGAGCAGAAATGGCTTTTACAGCTGTGGCTAAGGTAACCTTGTGATGTAGATTGGGCTGTGGTGTGCTCCTGCTGCTGAGAGGAGGGAGAATGATGGCTTCTCAAGTTTTTCACTTTCCTGCACTTGTTGCCAGTTTCTGTGTCTGGGGAACTCCAGCTCCTCTGTTTAATTCACTCCTTGATAATGGGCAGGGTGGGACAGCTGGAATGGACAGAGTCATTTAGTTCCAGAAATAGCCCTGGGAGGCAAAATCACAGCCAATGCCAAGCACTCCAAAGATGGAGAAACCCCACTCTTGTCTAAAATAGCTGCTAGAGGTCTTAAGACCAAAGCAGTAACATCTACAAAGGAGTTTGAGGGTGCTACTCTAAGAGACATCTAGTAACATGAGCACCCTGGTGGAGTACAGCCTGCTACAGGGCCTAATTAGGGTCTTATTAATGCTTTCTTTCATCACTGCCTTCCAGCCTTCAGATGGTGATTAGACTATTTATAGGGGCAGAGTTCCTTAATATACAGCACAGTGTACTTCTTGCCAATCAAATCAGTAGCATCTGCATCTTTGATTGCTGCTTAATAACATTGTAGAAGATGGTTAATTAAAAAATATAAATAGACCTTTCATCTTCTTACTGAAGTGCTTCTCTCCTGCCCCCACCTTGCTTCCCAAAAAAAAAGGGTAAAGTTGGATTAGCACAGGGACTGTGGTGAACCTCTCATCTCACTGCTGGAAATGCATCCTGCTGTCCTATCCAGGATAGTTACCTCTTGTGTGCTCTGCTGGAGGACTAAATTTCATCCCCTCCCATGAATGTCAGCACAGGGCAGAATGATTGTATGCTGCATAATAATAGGACTTGTATGTAAACTCCTGTGCTGCATTTGAGCAATTTCTAGCTTTTGTTTCAGTGTCTGCATCTGTGTGAGTGTGTGTGCACACACTGCCTTATCCTGCCCCTGAACAGCATTTCATATGCAATGGCATATTTTGCTTTTCTAGCTTTTCAAGTCTGTTTTTAAAATACTGTTCTCTGTTTTTGCAGCTGGCAAACTCACAGGAGTGTGCTTTATCTGTGGAGGGCAAGGTGTTATAATTAACTTTTTATATTGTTCTTATTTTTTCCTTAGAGGATTTAAGTCTGATATTGGGGTAGCCTCTAGGCAAGCCTCCAGAACAATCAAGGTATGACTTGAATATGCTTGCAGATTTGACCATGGGAAAGTGTTTGTGCAGGTAAACATGGTAGAATATATTCCATGTAAGAAATTACTCTCAGGGAGGAATTTGGGATGACTTCTCATGGTTAACCAAATTATGGATGTGACTTTCCTCTCTCAAAAGAGACAGCACTTTCTGATAAGCTGTGCCCAGAGCCTGTCTACTCCATCTTTGAGTGTGTTTGATCTTAAACTGTAGTTCATTTGTGGTTTGGTCTGTTCCCACTTTGGAGCCATACTGGTGGTAGTGGTGTGTGGTGAGGGATATGGAGATGTGTTTTATTGCATATTGCTGATCCCTATGTCCTCACAGATGGCTACAAGGCATTGATCTTTTATTAGGATCCTACAAAAGAGAGACATAGGGTTAGAGATAGCCTGTCACTTCTTTTTGGAGATGTTACTGCCTGTGAGAATTAAAGGCCTCTAGTTCTTGCTGCCTTTCCAGTGCAGTGACAGAAGCAGCAGCACAGTAATTGCTAAAGCAGCCATTGTAGCTTTGAAGTATACACGCTGATTTTTTTCAAAGTATTTAATCCCTCTTCTCCCCTGAGCCTGCTCTTTTTAGCTTCTTGAAACATGTTAAGGAAGCAGGTATTGTTGATGGCTTGCCTTATTCTCCCTTTATTTTCATAGCAAAGTACATGTCTGGTAAGTGCTTGTGTACAGCTTTACATTCTGCCTGTGTTAAGGGCAGCCAAGCTATTTTTTAATATTGCCTTGTTTATGTTCCTTTGAAAAAATAAAATATTTTAAGGTTGTGGGGTTGTTTTATTTTTAGATAATCATCCCAGTGGTCAATCCTCCATAGAGCAGTATTTTCTAAAGAACTTAGGGAAGTGTTGCTTCTTTTACAAACTCAGTCTGCTCTGTAACAAGTTCTTTTGGGCTTGCCTTAACATAAGCAGTTTTATTCTTATGGAGAGAGGTGAGGAAAGCAGGTGGAATGTTTCTCTACCTATCCAGAGCAGTGACTTATCTACTTTCTTTTCCAGGGGCAGAGCTCCCCATGTCCCTCCAAGTATTAGACTTGGCTGTGGTGAGTGAAGAGTAAGCCCAGTTGTTGGTTCCAAATGCCTGGAAACCCTGGAGTGCTCAGTCTGTATCTGTCCTGGTTTATGTCTTCGGAGAGGCGAGACAGTCTGGTGCAGACTGATTCTGTTTCCCACTCCTGCTGTTTCTCTCAGCTTTTGCCAGTGTGAGTGTTGGAACTGAGAGGGAGAGAAGAGCTTTGAGTGCAGAGGAATAGCCACCAGCCCTGAGGAGCTTTGGACCAGCTTGCCTGAGGTGAAAGGCACAGACAGCTTAAGGCAGAAGTGCAAATCTAAGCAGTCAGAACTTCCAAATCAGAACACAGCACTTGGAAGCAGGTGGTGCAGTGAGAAAACAACCTTTTTCTCTTTGTTTTCACTTTAGTCAGGCAAATGAAGTTATTATATAACACCAGAGCATATTTGTCTTGATCACAAAAGTTGACATAGGAAAAATAAGTAAAAAATGGCTGGAGCCCCCAGATGCTGCAGCTCTTTTCCAGAGCCTCTTCGATCAAAAAAAAAACCCTCTGTGTTGCTGTTTCTTCTGCTTTGTGTGACCCATTGGTGGTCACACCACTAATGATTAAATCTCTTGAGTGATCTGACATCTGGTTTTGTGACTCATACTTTCTTTGGGCACATGTGTCCATTTCTCACTGCAGCATCAGAGTATTTCATGTCAGCTGTCATAATTCCAGCATTGCTGTACTTCCTGCAGAAGCACACCCCCTGTAAGATTCTGGAGTGATACTGGAACTAGTTTATTGCTTTGCTGGAAGTCCCTTCTGTATGTAAGATATAAGCAGTTTATTTGCACCTTTGCTGTTCATATTACATGAAGGCTTGGCACCCATTGGATAGGGTAGAAGAACACCCAGCACTCACTTTTTTATTTTTTATGTACTAATTCTGATAGTGGAACATGACAACAAAAAGTGCTGCTTCCTTCTCAGTGCACTGGAGTTTGAGATAAAGGAAGAGTCAGTCTTACTGAGTGGTGTTCAGTCTTTGCTTTCCTTCCTGACTTCTGCTGGAAATATTTTGAATTTTCTCTTTTAAAATATTCCTTATTCCTGCAGTCTCTATCTTTTAAGTGAAGCAATTCTACTTTTATTCTAACTCTGTGGTGGCCCTTACTCAAATTGTTTGTAAAACTGGCTTATTTCTCCAATTAGTTTGGTCCTAGGAGGTAAGAAATAGCAGCTGTAGCATGGGGTTTTGCCCAAGTCTAGTCCTTTAGTTGTTGCTGTTTTCCCTCCTCCTTGCTATAGCTCTCCAACTTGTTCTCTTGCACAGAAAGAATTGTCTCTTGTATCTGTCTCTGGCAGTAATTTCCAGTCTGCCATATTTCTCCACTATTTGTTTTAGGAAAGGTGAGAATCTGAAGCTCCTTTGAGAGTCTTCATTGAGAAGGTGATGCTTACTGACAGACAAACTGTGACAGTGTGAGCAGGAGCACCCATTTTCCTGCTTTGCCCAATAGTGAGTGCTCCTCTCTTTGCAAGGGAGCAATGGGACCTGAAGGAGAGTCTGTAGCTTCTGACTGTAGGGAAAGAAATGTTTTGGGAGTAGCTAGAGGAGTGCTGCTCCTGAGTGGGAGCACCTGGCAGTCAGCAGCTGAAATGAGCTTGGTTTTAGGAAGGACACTAGGATTGGTGGGAGTCTGAGATCTTATTGGGGCTGCATAATCTTATCTGGCCTCAAGAGGTAAAAATCTTGGCTTTCTTAGGATTACCTAAAAATTCCCATTACACAGGAATGGTTTTGATAATGAAACAAGTTTCAGAAGTTTTCTCCTGTTTCTTTCTGGACAATTACAGCTGTTTATGTGGCTGCAGTAAATTGGGTCATTGAACTGATTCGAGTTAAAAATAGGCATCCCAAACATCAGGAGCAATGATGCAATGGCAGAGTTTTGACCAGTGGCAGGGAGGATTATAAACTCCTTTTGCTGCTGGGGCCAGAGTAACTCATAACCACATCCTGGCTGTGTTATCTGGTCACTTTATTCCTTGGTGACAGTCAAATAGTAGATGTGAAAGGAAAAGTATTGAAGCTTGATTGTGGTCAGCAGATCAAAAACTGCTGTCTCAAAATTAGCTGTACTCATGTCAGATTAACTTGTATGCTTTACAGCTCTAAATAATAATTTCCTGTCTGCAGAGTAGGCCCAGTCAAGGAGACTAATCAGTGTGCAAACATTGCCACTAAAGAGTGCAGATATAGAGTCTTGCTGCCAGTGATGCATGAAATGAAACAGAGTAGGTCTAGGCTTCCTAGACTGGCAGCAGAGCCAACTTTCTAATGGCTGGGCTTGATCTTGCAAATTTGTTAACTGTGGAAAGGCTTCTACATACCCTTGCATTTCATATGATTCATTACTAAACACCCCCACCAAAAGAACCCCAAAACAACTCAGCAAACCCCACATCCCAAAAGAACACCCTTAAATAACAGCCACATCACATTTACAGAAAGCTTTTCCTACCCTACTGTGGTATCATCTTAAAGGAAAAATTTAGAGAGAGTGATGTTTTCTTAAATACACAGAAATGGCTGCAGGCAAGTCTAATCTGTTATCTCTTTGTTTTGTGAAGCAAGATAGGGAATTGAAGGAATGTGTGAAGACCCCTCTAATTTTCACATATTAAACTGGCTTTTTATGTTGTGACTGTCTCTCTTCAGGCTCCTGATTTGTGAATTTCTCCAGTATGGGCTGTGTTTCTGTGTCATTCTCAGCCTGCACTGCTATAGAGCCAGGAATGCAGGCTGCACACAGCACTGCTCTCTGAACTAGCTCCTGCAGACTTCCAAATACCACACAGGGAATGTGGTGCATCCTGAGATATCCCTGTCTGTTTCTGACACCTTGGTTTATCATCCTCCTTTGTTTTGCTTCTCCTCAGCTTAATGAATATTTTCTTATGCAGATGTACAGAGCTCTGTGTGATGAAACCCTGTAATGAGCACCTGTAAACTCTCTGGTTTTTACAGCCTGAATGAGAAGAGACACGGACAAAACGAGTTTGGGAGGGAGTTGTGTAGACCTAGCAGTAGAGTTTGGGTTAGAAAACTGTATGGATACTCTACTCTGTTCATTCTTTAGAATGTCCTAATAGTAATGTGTTTGTGAGTTTGCAATTTCTAATGTGCTCAGAGAAATGGATTTTTTTTTTATGTTCTTCCAAGTCCCAGGAACTTTTTTGTTATTTTTGTGAGTAAAGACATAGGAGGTGAACTTTTTCGGAATTGCTGAGGGAGAGGTGAGCAAAGCTCAGGATGGAAACATGGGTGGTGGGTGACCTTCTCCTGGCTGAGCTATAGAACAGTGGTACTGGCCCAGCTGCTTCCAGAAGTGTGAATACAGCTCTGGTGTGTGGCACACAACTGAAACATTTTGGTGACTGGTTAGGCCTGAGATGTGAAAGGATTCTAAAATAAAGAGGCTTCTTTCAAGATAGTTACTAAGGAAAAATCCAGTCCAGAAGCAACAAAGAGCTCCTGGGAGTCTCAGAATGGAAGAACTCTCGTTAACCTACTTGGAGCAAGGGGGTGTGTGCCCATGCATGCCTTGTAATTTCATGGCTTCTGTTCTTGGAAGGGCCTGATGGTGTGTTTCTTGGAGCAGAAGTGTGAGATGAAATACTGCCTTTTGCTAATAGGGTTGGATGACCTGAAATATATCCACGTGGAATATGAGGAAAGGGAGGAGGGGACAGGGTGATTTGTGATGAGTCTTATTGCCACTCTGAACTGACCTTGCTTCTAACTCTGGTCTTTGTTTTCAGCACAATACTAACAGAGATTTGTTAAGTAGCATGCTAAAATAAAACTATAGTTTCTAAGAACATTCAGATAAGCAAGAGAGTCTCATCTCACTGTAGCTGCCTTGAATGTATTAAAAATCCAAAATGTCTGCCTTACTATTTGTGCCTTTCTCCTCAGCTTACCAATTCTGTTGCAAATGCTTTCCTAAAATAATTAGTGGAGCAGAAAGTAGAAGTCCCTGAATAACTGCTGTGATAAAATGGCAGTGTGTTTAATGTGTAATGACCTATTTGTTCTTTCCCTTAGGTACAATGGCCACAGTAGCCCAGAAGCACTTTTTGGAAGGGCAGACATACTCAGTGCCCCTGATCCAGCCAGACCTGCGCAGGGAAGAGGCTGTGCAGCAGGTGGCAGATGCACTCCAGTATCTGCAAAAGGTGTCAGGTGATATCTTCAACAGGTAAAGTGCTCTCCTGGGGGGTTGTGTGCTTAGCATTCAGCATTACAAAACAGAGTGCTGTAATTAGGTTGCAGCAGTGAAGGGGAAAGGGCATTGCGTTGGTAAGCAGTGGAAGTTCAGAAAAGAGATGAAAAAGGACCAGATGCCCTTCAATACCAGTTTATTAGATTTGAGTCTGTCAAACTTAAGCATAATGAAATGGCTGCAGTTAGCCAGAGATTGTTGGTTATTAATTTTTTATTCATTTTTATTAATGAATAAAAAGTATTAATTTTTTATTCCACAAATTGCATTACTGCTTCTGCTGCACTTATCCTTTATTCCTTCTTGCTGATGTTTTGAAGGGGAGGCATTGTAATTTAGAGTATCTTGAAGATGTGTCTTTTTGAATCATTGTACTTGAAGCGGTGAAGTAGAAAATGTCTCTTTGTTCTGATCTCTGCAATGTACAAACTGTTCTCTTTGGGCTTCTGGTGTTTCACACTTCCCTTTTTGTGTGTTGGAAGGGCTGAGTGCCCTGAGTAAGACAGGGTTTCTTGCCAAAGTATCATAATCCATCAAAGTCCATCTCTTCAAGGATTTGGTCCAGACTTGGCACCTCTTGCATATGATCATCTTTAGGATTGGATCTTTAAGACTGTCCATTGTTGGGAAGGATGAAAGTTTTGCAAGAAAGTCTCACAGATATGTATACTCAGCAGAAAGATTTTTGAATGTAGAATCTGAAGAAGGAATAGAGGTGGAAACAATTTTGATATAGAAGAAAAGAATTGCTGAACCAGTCTTACTAGACAACCAAGGAGGCAAAGGGTGTGTTAGTTAGAAGGGGATTTTTATGACTTAGAGAAAAGGATAAACCCACCTCAAACAAGAAGATGTTTTTACCAAGCAGAAAGATAGCACAGGAAAACAAGTCAGCAGATGTTGCAAGTAGAAAAAAGGTCTCAGAATTTTCCACTGCAAGAAAACTGAAAAACATCTTCTAGCTTAAACTGTAATGTACTAACTTTTAGTGATTGGAAAATAGTAACATGAATATGGTAATTATAGTAGTTATGATAGGCTATAGATAAAAGTTAAGGTATAGATTGGTTCTACTGTACCAAGATGCTCAGCAAAGAAAAGTATATAATGCATTTGTAACCTAAACTAAGGGTCTTCAGGCTTGCCTGCAGCTGGAGCTGACAGCTGTAGGCACAGGCTCTGACGCCCACAACCCTGGACTGCTGTAACCTCTTGGATACAATAAACTCCACTTTGAAGAGCTGCCTCGAGTCCTGCATCCCTCTTTATGGCTCTTACTGTCTATATACCAGATCAGAGTGATTCTTGTGTTTGCTTGCAAATGATGGTAGATAACGTGGTGCCTTTTTCTGTCCAGTGCTATCTTTGACATCTCGGTGCTCTGAGATGGTGTGGACAATCATTGGGAAGGAAACAGATCAGCATTTATCTTCTCATAGTCTAATCAGTAAAAGCACATGCTTTGGTTTCAGCAGGTCCCATGACTATCTAGTTTAATTTCTTTTGGTGTGAGCAGGGTCATGATGTTCTGTCTTTTTTTGAGTTTTGGAAGGTTTTTTTAAGAGTAGATTGAAGTTCTGTGGTTTCTGATAATGATATTTTGAAGGGTAGCCTCTGGAGAAAGAGCAGTCTCTAAGGCTGAGCTCAGGTTATTGAGGTTAAAAAGGTTTTCCACTGGAATAGTCTGTTTGGGCAAGGGCTGTGTGTGGGCTGGATTATGTTGAACACAAGGTCTACTTCATTTGTGCTCTTCAAAGTAGGGGAACGCTTCATGATCTAAGGCTGAGAGAAGGCTTTCTAGAGCTGCCATAAACATGTGGAAAGCACTTCTCAGACTTGGGCCTGGTTGTCAGTGCTGTCCCTCTCTGTGGGGTAAATGAAGCTCTTGATAATACAGGAGTTACTCTTTCTCTGTCTCTATTTTTCCCTGTTTTTCCTCTCCACACTGCTGTCTAACACAGTACCCTGTAATTTCCCTAGGGAGATAAGCCTGCTGCTTTGTATGCAAGTCACTCCCGAGTACTGAGCAGTGACACTGAGCAGTGACTGTGATGCTGTTCCCTCACTCTTTGGTGCACTCATGACTTTTAATTACCAATTTTCTCCAGCAACAGAGGAGGCTTCATTGGCTTCTTTGTTTGCTTTGCCTTTCCAGTGAGGTCTTGGCTCTCTGATATAATTAAGAGTGATTTAGTAATTATGTAGGCATCTGATTAGAAGTTCCATGACCTTGGTTGTTCCATGTCAATCAAGGGGCAAAGCTTTCAAGGTGAGAACTTTGCTACTTGGTGACCTTTTATCTTCCCTTTCCTGAGATAAGGCAGCTCTGTCTTCCATTTCCAGGAAGGAGCTGTCTTACCTGGGGAAGCTGGCTGTTTTGATCTGCAGAGCAGCAGCTTGCAGTGTTGATGGAGAGGAAACTTGTTCACTGTGGGAGACTTGGCTGAGTGTGTCCAACTCACTACTTCAGTATTACAGAGATGCAGATGTTCTGAGGTTGTTTTGTGGGAGCAGGTGGATTGGTACAGTGCTTTTGAGAGTGGCAAGTCTCTCAAAAGCACTGTACCAATCCACCTGTTGGTGTACTTTATTGTAGGTGTACTTTGTTGAAGGTGGAGTGAAAGTGTCTCCTACTCTATATGAAAAAATGAATATTTCCACAACCAGATCTTTGTTTCCATTTTAGCTAATCAAAGTTTCTGCTCAGAATTGTTGCTGACATGACAATTGAGTATGAAATCTTCAAATGAACATGTCAAGATGACACAAGAAAGATACCTTTCCATTTAGGAAATTAGAAGAAAATACAGGGAGCTTTCTCCAGCTTCCCCCCTTTTTTGGCAATTTGGGAAATAACCCATGTGACAAGTCTCTGCCAACTCTTCTTTCCAATCATTCTCAAAGAAGCTTACTTGCTATTAACTATGGCAAGGTACTTGGTGAATGAGGCTGCAGAGTTCATTAGTTCATAGACAATCAAGGGATGTGTGGGTGCAAAACCACAGGTAAACTATGGCTGAGACCTAGAGCATCCCCACTGGGCCCAGCCTTGGAGAACAGGCCTGGACTGCAATCAGGAGTCATTTAGAGCAGGATACATCAGCTCAGCATCCCTCTCCATCATATCCCTAACTCTCAGGAGCAGAGACCCACCTGACTTTTTTTCACATGGGGAGCATCAGAGCTCTTGGTTGCTGGGCAATAGAGATTGATGTCTTAGGCCAGTGCTGTCCAGCAGTGCCCTCCTCTGAGGAAGTCCTGTCCTCTTGGGGCTGATATCAGTTCTATGATGAGACCAAGAGGCTGCATGTCCTTCTCAAGTTTATGCTTTGAAGTAATGGAAGTTTTAAGCTTGTGTGTGTTAACTGAATCCAAGTTATTAATCTGTTGTGGAAACTGCAAAGATCAGATTCATTACCTGTAGTTATTTAGATATTAATACTGCTTAAAACATAAATATTCTAACATAGCCAATCTGACATAATATCTGTTTGAATTTAACTCCTGGGTTTTTAGGAAGGGTTTTTGATACAGGTCACAGGAGGTGGGATGACCAGTTTAAACCCTCAATTAACAGTAGTCTTTCATCTATTTGTTTTCTCATTAGCAGTATTTTCTGGGTGGGAGATTGTGTTGGAATCATGTGCTTTGGAGTATTTTACAGGAATGTTGTTGGGATAAGTACTTAAAATAAGTGATGAGTTTAGATTTCCTGATATTCCCTCCTAGTTAGGTAGGCTTGTCCTTCAGGATTTCTCAGGTTCTGAGGAGTTTGTGTTGGCAGGAAATGTTAATAATCTCTAATATTGTCCATTTGCTATTCAAAGTGTTCACTTTTGAGTAATAGATGTGTGGAAAGTTGTTTTTGCAAGTTATCTCATGGAGTGTTACAGTAGTAGAAAGAAGTCAAATGCTTGGGATTGGAAGGCTGTTATCAAGGTCCAGGATTTGCCTGTAATCCAACCCCAAATTGTCCTGTGTACAAAATTTCTCATTCTTATACTTCTTTTTTTTTCAGTTTATTGAAAAATTTCTGGTTGCTATTTTTTAAAATCTTTATTCAGTGCCTTTTGCTTGTCTGGAATAGTACTTTGCTAAACCAGTGTATCCTGTTTCCCCCCAGCTGGATTCAAACTAACTTCATATTACATATTTGAAAAGGGCTTTAATATTAAGCAAGAGTTTAACTGAGAGCCACGCTTCTGAAAACCATAGCTGGAAAACAAAAACACTGTGGAAATGCTGTTTGGGGTGGGGAAGAAATCTGGTAAGGCTGTGATAAGGAAGGTGAAGAGTAGCTGGCTGGGCAGCAGAGCCTTAAGGGATGTTTATGACAGGAGCAGAGCTGAGATGTGAGTAGTTCTGAAACTGAAAATACCAACAAAATCTTAATCGTGATGTACATCTGTGTGTTTTAAAGACCTCCTTGTTTTAAACTTACTACTGTGATTAGTCATGATCATCAATAATGGAAGTGGGGACTAGTACATCAGTATAAAGGTATTTAATTTAGGAGGTCTGTGGAATGGAAACTTGCCAAGAAGGGTCTTGCTGCAAGCTGTACTGTGCTCTTTGTTGTGCAGTGGGGCTCTGGGATGCAGCTTGGAGCTTGGACGCTGCACTGTGTGTGTTCCTCTGCTAGCTGCAAGGGTTGATCTTCCTAGGAAGAGAGCTGTCCACTGTGATGGCTCACCATGCAGGTGAGTTTACACCGAGATGTGCTGTAGCATGGGGAATCAATTTTTCTCCAGTTAATTTGAGAGTGTTATGACCCTTGTTTAACAACAAGGTGCCTCATGGTACTTTGAAGTTGTCCCAGAGGTCATCTAAAAGAGGATGTTAGTCTAGTTTTGTTTCAGGTACCTCTCTTGAGAGGCTGTAGGAGCAGTTGTTTGCTGCCAGGAAGATAAAGCAGAAGCAGTGAATGGAATGTCCTGCAGACATGAGGAAATGGAGAATGGGGACATTTTGCCTGCAGCTAGTTGTTATTCTTGTGGATATATGTCCAAGTAATGTGGATTTATTTTTCTTTTAAGTGTAGCACACACTTTGTAAGGCACCATTCATTTGTTATGGCTGCCATGATCCTCTGGAAGCTAACTTTGACAGCTTGTGAAGATGTAGCTTCAGAAGGGTTCCTACCCTGTAGAAAGAAGACTTTAGGAGGTGACACGAGGGTGTGATCAGCGTGCTTGGAAGGCTGGGAACAGCTGGCACTAGCAGGCATCCTACACCCCCATAAAGAGGCAAAGGGAGTGTGACTGTTCTGCAAGAGACCAGGTCACAACTCTTTCTGGATGCTGCTAAAATCCTTAAGCTTAAGATCTTCTGGAATCTGATCTGTGCAAAATTGCAGGAGAGGTGTTCTCCTGCTTCTGAAATTAGTCTCAAACCTGCTAAGCAAAAGGAGGCACACAACAATTTCAGACTTTAAGGAGCTCTTGAGAAGATTCTTCCTACTCTTACAGCAGTAGTGGAATATCTTGTGGAAATATGGGACAGTTTGCTTTAAAACAGATGGCATGTGCAATAGGAAAGGCAAACAGTAAGGAGAAACTAAGGTAATTTCAGTACATATGAATTGTTGGTTTATTTTAGTTTGTGGTTTTTTTTTTCCAACGCTGACAGGGAAGTCTCTTGTTTGTGCTCTCTTCCTTGTTGGAGAAAATTCAATACTGAATAGCAGCCTTCAAGTTCTTGTGAGCTAATTTTGTCCAGCGATAAGTCTCTGTTAATTAAAAGGGTTTTGGCAAAGATCTTCTGAACTTCCCCATCCAGAGAGTAATTCCTTTACCCCTCAGTCCCTGACTGCAAGTGGCTGTGCCTATTACTCTCTGGAAATAGGCAGGGAGAAGCATGTCGTGACAGCAATGTGAGGCAGTGTGTGCCTCACAGCAGAAGTGTTCCCTTATTTCTTAGCCCGTGGTTTTGGCAATATTATTGGATTCTCCCACTCCCCTTATTCCTGATACAATAGCATCTGCCATGTTATTCCTTTATTACACAAAGTGATAGCTCTACCTTCCAAACCAGCTTCAGACACTGGAGATTCACATATGTTGGAGTAATTTTTGTGAATTAGTATTTTTGTGTACTCAGTCAGCCCTAGAGGAAGAGATTCAAACACGTAATTTTGTTGTACAGGCATGACCTCCATTAGGGATCCAGCATGGAGAAAACTGTCTGGAAAATAACACTGAGTGGCTTGAAATGTGTATTACAGGCTCGTTCCTATGGGGGTGTGCACACTGAGGGGAGAGTGGGGGGAGGAACACCAGTGCCGAAGGTCTGTTCTTCACACTTGACTGGTGCATTAAATTCCCTTTCCATGGTGCTTCTTTCTGTCTTGCTGTGGTGCTGTTGGGTTTTGCAAATGGGGAAGGTTGTAAGGGTTTAGGTGTAAATGCAACTGACAGCTGAGACAGGGCAGTGCTTTTGGAGACAGGAGACCTATTTGTAGGTGCTATTGAAGGAGTTTCTGGTTTTCTTCCATCTACATCTTCCAGAACCAAATTACCCACCTGGGGTTTCTCTTTAACACACTATACCATCCAAATTCTTTAATTCAGGCGCCAGAAACTTTCATCTCCTCCTCTAAATCTGCCAGATAAACATTTTATTGAAGGAAATCACCATGCTGTGCCATTATTAATTTTTATCCCCTACTCTCCCTGGCACAGCATGCTGAATTGGATTCCTTTCTTAATTTATCCAAGAATATGATCCTTATTCTGGATTAATGTGCATTATAAAACCAGGTATTTGCATTTTAATTTACTTCTAGGACTCTTGTTTTAGATTGACTAGCAAAGCTGAATCTGAAAACATGCTTGATGGGCCTAAGAGGCATAACAAGATATTTAGAAGAGGAAGTAAAGCTGCTGCATTTCTGCTCTGTGTGAATGCAGTAGGAATAGCCTTCTAGTTATCTGTGACATATATAGAACATTCCAATATATACATACATATATATATATATAACATTCCAGTAGCTCAGTACCAAAAAGCAAGGAAGTTCATGGTCTCCACAGTGCAGTTCTCTCTGTTGTTTTGTCCCAGTGACTGGGTAGTTTGGTTTTGCTTCAACAATACTTTTGAGAGTGACATCCTGGATTTTGTTAATTCTGGAGTGAATTCAGACTCTGTGTAATTTTTTTTTTTCCCTTTGAGGAAGGGAGGGTGAGAAGCTCACAACTGAGCACCAGGCAGGGTTTTCTTTCATTTTTCTAGCACCCAGGCAATTAAGGGGATGGGGAACAAACAACCACACGGCCAAAATCATGCCCTTCATTACACTCCATGCTTACTTTTAGCTGGGATGAGGGGTTTAGCTGCTGTCAAAGCATTTATCATAAGAACATTTCATGTGTGTGTCACAGGGATAGTGGTTAAGCTATTAAAGTGTATGAATTTACAGTTCTGGCAGTTTTGGGGTGGGGAAGGAGGTTTGGAAGGTACACTGTACAAATTTGTTCTGGTATTACTGCGAAGATAGTGTTTCCGTTCTTAATGACTAATTGTGAGTTAGTGCATGGGAAAGATGATTTTTAAAATGACAATGGGGGAAATGATATCATGTGTCTAGCCCAATTCTAAAGGTGTCTGATCACTGATGTGCCTCAGACTGTTTCGTAGAAATGACAGAGCAGCTGTCAATGCAAGCAGAGAGATATCTGCTTTTTGATGCCATTAGGAACATCTCTGCCTGTGGCCCAAAGTTTTCGGGGAAAGAGTAACTAGAAGTCCCTCAAGAGAGTAAGAAAGTGCTGTAATCCCTCAGGAAAGGTGTTAGATGGATAAAGTGTCATAAAGAGTTGTTCTAATTTGCTAAAGAAGCACACTCAAATTAGCTTGTTGATGGGCATATCATAGAAGGTGACTTGTGAGATTTGAGTGTGACTGCAATTGATTGTAGGAAAATGAAGAAGTAACACTAAACAACCTCTGTTTCTGAAGAGTAAATATTATTAAATAAAAAACTTCATTTGCAAAAAATATGTGAAGAAATCTTTCCTTTAAGAGAAAGAGACATGTTTGGAAAGAAGATCTGTTAAGAGAAGTTCACTTTGAAAGCAAAGGTAAGAAAGGGAAAAGCTGTTAGCAAGGAGGTTTTGTAACTGGCAAAGGGCTGGTAACTGTTTCTGAGAAAGTCTATCTTACGTAGTTGGACTTGTTTTAATTGTAGCAAAATTTTGGGTGGATCTTGGGAATCCGCACCAGTTCTCGCAGGATGCTGAAGAGGGTCATTGCTGAGCAGAAGCAGTGAGTGCAAGGAAATAGAAGAATTTTCTCGGAGATGTAAGCTGTTGAAAAGTACAGGGATCACTGCAACAAACATGATAAGCAGAAACATAGTACTGAGTGCAAAAGAGAATAATGATCTGGATGCTCCAAGTCATGCTTCACAGGCCAGTTTGGTCGTTTACCAAGTATCTGATTACAACTTCAACAGGTCAGCGCAGTGAAGGAAGACCACAGAGGCAGACCCTTATTATGTGATCAAAATCAGAAAGGAAGTAAGAGTTCTGAGAAGACATGAAGTGTAGTTGTCTTTAAACAGACATTTTGTGGTAGCAAGTCCTTTTTCTTGGTTGGGCTTTCCTTGTCTGGAATATTCAAGTCCAATTGTGCAAGACAGCAGTTTTTATAGAGTAAGCACTAGCTTGTAAATGATAGCTTTTAGATATGTTTTATTGAAAAGGAGACTGATGGGTTCAACTTGTGACCTGCAAGTGAAATTTCATGTGATTGCCATCAGCTACTTGAAGTGGAGAAAATTTCAAGTCAATGCAAAAACCTTTACTTGTGAATATGTGTCTTAAATGTGTGTAAAGGCTACATTTTGGATCACAAGAAAGAGGTGGTGGTGGTGAGAGAATTGTCAGTGTTTTGTGTCGGTTCTTGCTGGCTGTAGTTTATTCTGGTGAGCAACAGTGGGATGGATTTGGCAATGGCAAGACATTGAAAACAGCAGATGAACTTGCACAGGTGGCCTTAAACTCAGTAAAATGTAAAATTAAGTAGCTACTGAAAGGTATGTGGTAAGTCCTGTGAATTAATGCAAAATTGTTCAAGTTAGTGAATAATGGACTGAAAATCTGATCTGCTGAGACTGTACTGTGAATTTGCCTAGGTTTTCTTTGTTCCAGGGAACAAATGATTCCACTCTTGGTTTCACGAGCAACCAAGACTTAATTAACACTTGGAAATTGCTTGGAGATCTTTGGGTGAAAAGCTATGAAGTTCTGAGGATATTTGATTAAATGCAAAGAAAAGCAGTGCTTTTCTTGGAGAATGATGAGAATGTGAACTGCTATCACCAGGAATCATTTTCTGCTCTGGAGGCAGGTGTGTTTTGCTCAGCATTCTTATTCTTGATGACAGTGGCTTGTTTTGGTGAGATAACAGACTAAGAGCAGTGTTTGTGCTGTGTGCTGTCATAGTATGAAAGACCTCCATCCCAATAACGGAGTGGGAGCTCAGCTTTCCTGATATTTTCAGCCTTACATCAGGGCAAGATCTTTAGAGATGATCACTTCATTGTGTTTTGTTACACGTGTGTAACTGAGTACTACTTACCTTGGTCAAGAAAACTGATTTAAAACTGTTTGGAAGGTGTGGGAGAAAGCTAGGAATAAAGAGAAACCTCCTGAGTGCCTGGCCAGGGGGAAGGAAGGCTCTGCAAATGTCATTCCTCCCACATGATCATGGCAATGTTATCTTTGGTCAAGTGAGGCACAGCCTAAAAGGGCTGGGGCAGCGGCTTCTCAGTGCTGCTCTCCTGCTGTTGCTACCTTCAGGTGAAGCTCAGAAGAAACAGTATTTCTGGCTGGTGGCTTATGAATTTCTCTTGCAGCCCCACCTGAGAGAGGGCACAGATCAGACCCTTCAGTCCAGGCTGATCTGCCTCCTATAACTATTGCTGGTAGGGAAACAGGAGCATAATGTCAAATAAGAGTGAGCTGTGTAACACAAATATTGTCTGTGTAGAATCAGACGTGGTACCCTCAATGATCCAGAGGAATCTCAGATCTTTTTAAAGGCATTAGCTCTCCCTACCCCAGATATAGTTCACAACAGGGTCACCTGGGCATTTTTCCACTGCTTATGTTTCCTGTGACTCTGTAGTGATACACATTTTCTTTTCAGTGGGAACAGGGAGGAAGATCTTTGGCTAGCCTGAGAATGGAGCTTTGATGGGAGAATGAGAAACCTAATCTTTGTGTACACACAGTTGATTAATTTAAGGTTACAAGGTGCCAAAACACCTTCTCAAGCTATCTGCCAAGTAAGATCTATTACTTCAAGCAACATGGAAACAAAATTTATTTTTGACAGTCTTGTAAAATTCTTTCCAAACAGGATTAGCCCTCCTTTGACAAGTGATTAAAAAAAAAGAAGAACAAAACTGAAAACACTTAAGGCTATTACTACAAAAGATTAAGCTTCAGTGAGTAAATACTTCAGAAATTTTTTCAAGGATGAGTGGAAACTCTAAAGATAACAAACTATACTTCACTAGTAACTTTTACTGGTTACAGTGCTAGTATCAGTTACTACAACTCCTCTCCTCTGAGGAAGGGCTGAAAGAGTTGGGGTTGTTCGGCCTGGAGAAGAGATGACTCAGAGAAGACCTCATTGCAGCCTGTTAGTACCTAAGGGGCTTATAAGAAAGATGAGGACAAACTTCTTAGCCTGTTGTGATAGGACAAGGAGTACTGGTTTTAAATTAAGAGGGTAGATTCAGACTAAATATAATGAAGACATGTTCTGTGATGGGGCTTGTAAAACACCAGAACAGGTTGCTCAGAGTATTCAAGGCCAGGTTGGCCAAGGCTCTGACCAACTTGGTCATCTGAAGATGTCCCTGCTCACTGCAGGGGTTTGGACTAGATGGCCTTTAAGGGTCACTTCCAAGCCAAGCTATTCTATGATTCTGTGATTCTATACTGACTATCATCAGCTGCCTAATATCTCAAGACTCTTCCTGTGGCTGCTGCTTTTGGAAGCAATTTCACTGCCAGTGGAGGAACTCAAAAGGTCACTTGTGAAACTCCAGCAGTATTGGTAAAGAACCATTTTTTCCATTGCTTCTTTTAGAATAAATGGAGTTCTTAAAGTCATCTTTCCCAAAAGTTGTCACTGTAATGGTAGAACCTGTGTTGTATATGTATATTAACACTGTTAATTGAGAAGTAGATTGACCAAAAGTAGCCTGTATAGTTTAAAGATCTAATGGTGTACTTTATTTGCAAACACAGAGTTTCTGCATAGTATACACTGACTTTCTATTTAGTATATATTTCTTCTAAAAAACGAAAGTGTATCTGCTGTCAGACCAGTCAGTGGTATGAGACAAGTAAAAAGCTTGGAAGGTTAAAGAGGAACTTGTTTGTGACCTTTTTCTATGAAGAGAAAAAGGGGAACTGCTTTTCTGGAGAGGAGAGCAAGCTGTGGGGGAAGAGGGAGAAGGGTGCTGAGATGGTAGGTCAAAATTCTAAGTTTCCAGTTTTTACATAAACTTAATTCACAGTAGTGGGAGTGCCTTCTGAAATGAGAGATTAAAAATCAAAATGAAATGGTTTTTGTGTGAGAACATCACCTGTGGAGAGTGATATATGCTGGATCCTGCTGAGGACAACCTGGCAACCTTGATCACTCTCAAATCTGCAAGACCATTCGGCATCACAGGAACAGGGCAATATGCAAATGCTGAAACACCTGCAAATCAGGCTTGAGGAGCAATCAGAGTGAGATAAACATTAATTAGTATAATACCCAAACCCTTAATGGAGGAAGGAACGTTGATTACACAGCCTCACTTGGGACTTCTTTCTGTCAGAGATGGTGTATGATGACAGTTTCTGATTACACTTACTCAGATAAGAAGTAAGACCTTAAAAACTGCTTAAATATGGAGAGAGAAGAGCAGAAAGCAAACAAGTTGATCTTTCGATGAGTGGTTGAATGTATTTGGCTCTTCATAAGAGTATATATTTTTCCTTTTTGCCTTTCAAACTTTTGAGGTGAATTGGCTTTGTGAGCTGATTTTGAATGCTTCCCTGGATCACTGTAAACCATAAGTGTCTTAGCAGACTTTCCTTTGCTCCCCATCTTGATCCTGAGATGTTGCCAGCTGCAGAGGCAGAAACACTGAGTAGGAGTGGGGAGTGAGTGGGCTGCTCACAGTGTTCATTTTGACACTTTCTTTCCTTGTTACCCTGCTCCAGTACCAGCTGCTTGGAGCATCTGAGAATAAAATTAAATACAACAACCATAAACTCAATCCCTTCTTATTCATGCCTCCTGCAGTAAGGGAGAAATTTAATAAAAGCATACATCATTTAGCCAAAAAAAAAAAATAAAAAGGTTGCTTGACTTTTAGGCAAGAAGCCAAGGTTTTATAGAATAAGCTTACTGTATGTACTCTGAAGTTTAGAACAGCAGTGCCAAGCATCCCCCTGCTATCTCTAAGGCTTGGAGCTTGGGCTGGGAGGTGACAAGAAGCCTGATTTTCTGTAATGTGTACAGTCCTTATTTAAGGAAAAAGTAATTTAATACTTCGTCTGCCTTATCCTCCTGTGCAACTTCATTTCTCATTCTGCTCTGTAATGTTCTTTCTCCTTGGTTGATCACTTACTTTTATACTTCAGACATGAAAATGAAGTTCCTTGGTATTCTAGAGAGGTTTGTTCCAGCCTCTGTTGCCTAACCTTTCTCGTTCACCTTGGTGTGCAGCTTGCCTCTCTTCTCTCCCATTTCAGAAGTTTTGTCATCCCTGTCACTTTCAGGTGACATGGACATTCAACATAGAGAGCAAAGGGTCTCTGGCTGCTGTGATGCTTCCTTACAGCTGAATTCTCTCTTTCTCAGACACTGGTCTTGGAATCTCTTGGCCTATCTTTAAACCTTCCCTGATTTTAAACTTTTTTTCTGTTGCTGTCTGATCCTTAGCAAATATAGATGATAAAAATCACAATTTTTTTGGTTAGCACTGTGAAGTGCTTGGAGACTCACATACAAATGTAGCATTATTGCCAGTGCTGACAGTGCTGTCAGGCAGTATCCAGTGTCCTGGATGCCAGATTCCTAATGCCTCAGATCTTTTTCCTGTGGGAGTAAGGAAACAGTGAATTTTCCACCATGAATAGACACAGACACAGCAGAGGAAGTCTTCTGGTAGCCACCTTAATGTGAGATTTATCAGAGGAGTTAGAGTAAGAGGAAGTGATCTGCTCTGTGGTTGCAGATGGGACAGAGGCTAGGAGGCCAGCAAGAGAGGCCCTCAAGAGGTTCCCAAGAATTGGGAGGAAGTATTCCTGGACCTTGCTGTGGGTGTTGGAGAAAATTGCCTGTAAAATGGAGAGTGGCTTAAACGCAGCAGGATGAGGACTTTAGGACAAAGGAGAAACAAGAGCTAAGTTGGGAGTGAAGTGCAGAAGGCTTGAGGGCAAAAGTATTTCAGAGGGTCAAGAGAAAGTAAAAGCTTGAATCAAAGCAGCTGAAAGGTTGGCTTTAATATCTGCTTAGATCAAAAAATAAAAAGTTTGTATGGATTAAGAGATAATCCACTAGATAGATTTAATCTGCCATGTGTATTGCTTCCCCAAAGAAAAGCACTGAGAGGGGAAGGTTGACTTGGCTCAGTGCCCAGCATTTGAAGGTAGGTGATGTATTCTCCTTTTTTTACAGACCCCCTCCCTGCCTTTCACTTGTCCTGAATGAAGCACATCCTGCTGAAAGGGAGGGGCTGTCACTGTACCCTCCTGCTCCTTTGCAGCTCCAATGTCATACTGAATTTAACTAAAGGTGTTTCTCAAGCAGAAAAGAGCACCAAGAGCAAATAACACAGCAATGACTAAGAAAATATGCATGGGGTAGGTTCAGATGCTCATGATGGTTTTGTCTGCCTGAGCAGTTGGTTCTGAGAGGCAGTATTGGGCCATTTTATTAACACTTAATCCCTCTTGTCCTGATTGTCCTTGTCTTCCCTTTAATGGAAGTTAAGGTCTGAATGCCACCTTTCCTCCAGCACTGCCGCTGAAATCCTCCATCCCTCCATATCCCTCCATCCCTTCCTTCCTGTTTCCTTTCTTTACAAAACTGGTTGAGTCCTTTGAGTAAGTTCAGTTTCCACAGCAGTAGAAATAGTTGATCAAACATGAGGAGGTTTTCTCCATGTATTTTTTTCTGGTAAGATATATGGTGTATTATCTCTTCTAACACACACATACAGCTGTATCTTGAACTGTTTGTGCTAGCAGTCATGCACTTCTAGGAGCCTGTACACGTGATGGAATTTGGATTGGTTGGATTGAGGGGGTTTAATTTATATTTCAAAGTTATCTTGTTCAGCAACAAATAAATTAATTCTGCAGACTGAAATGTATTCCTTCTGTGTTGTGGGCCTGCATCTGTACCACCTCAGGTGAAGGTTTTTTGCAGATCTTATAAGGTCAGTGGGATTTGGCCTGTCAAATCCTTGAGTAGGAGATCACAGGAGAATGTACAGAGTGCCTCAGAGAAGATCCATCATGGTTTGAGACACCTGAGCTGGCACTGGACAACTTCCCCAGCTTGTGTTGGGAGCAGGCTGTCTGCCTGACATGGTCTCCTTCCACTGATGATATTTGGTGGGCAGTGGGGTTGGATGTCTCCCCTCTTTTTTTTTCTTTTTCTCTGAGTGAGGGAAGGGAGGGGAAGAGGTTGGTACCTGGTGAAGCACTGGGGATAATGTGGGACAGGAAAGAGAGTGAAGGAGGTGTTTGCCTGCCTCACTGGATCCACTCACATTCATGAAGTGAAAGGGAGGAGAACACTTACTGCTTTCCAGGCCTGAGCTTGCATAACTATTTGCTTAGCACTTCCTTCTGGGAGAGAAACATGTGCCTTGTCAGATCCTGAAAATTGTGTCTGGAAGTCAGCAGGGAACTGGCTAAAAGGCAATTGAAACCTCACTTTTATTTGGAGCTTCAGGAAAGCTTTGTGGAGTTCTAGGAGAGAGGTCTACTCTCAGGTAGGAGAGAAAATTGCATCATTGATTTGAGGGAGAGCAGCAAAGCAGAAATAAATGACTAGGTTTTTTCAGCTTTGAAGGAAGTAAAAATAGTCAGATGCCCCTAGAGAGCAGTACTGGAAATAGTGTCAATCAATACAATTATGAAACCTCTAGAAAAGAGGTGAACTGTGAGGTGGGAAAATTTGCTGGTGAAAGCAGTTAGGAAAGATTTAGGTCCTTCAGAGGCATCTCACACTTGAACAAAACAAGGCAATGGGACAGCCCTATGACACATGAAATTTGCTGCAGACAGGTGCTAGGAAATGCACACTGAAAGGAACAACAGACACTACTCTGAGAACCTATCAAGTGTAAAAGTGATATGAACTTACTCCACTGAGGCAGAGGGAGGGTGTGGGAAGGAGATCGTGAACAGATTTGTACTCAGTGTTGGTACAAAATACAAGCCGTTAGACTGTGTTTAAAATAAAATGGGGTAATGGAGAATAATTCTGAGAGGGAGAATCTCATGAGGTTCAATTTTGCTCATCTCCCACTCCAAGCAGAATAAGGTAGAAACAGGCTGTGTGCTATCATGCCATATGCATAAGGAAGAATTTTTCATGCCTCCAGGAAGAGGAGAGCATGGCTATAAACAAACAGAAATAGTTGTTTAGAGAAAGTGAGGTTTCTTTTCAGAATGGCACAAGGAGAACAGGCTGCTTGTTCTTGCTGTTTTTCACTATCTGCATTGAGGGGAGGCTCTATATTTCTATAGTATAATAGAGAATGTGTTGCCCAAAGTGAAAATACTGGAAAAGATGGATTTGGTACAGTTTGAAATCGGGAATCATGGATCACTGCTGATCTCAAATTCATTACTGAAGGGAATTAGTTAGAGCAGAAAAAGAACATGAGAGCTCTCTCCTCAAAAGCAAAGAGAGACTTTTGGTGAAATTGAAAGATAATACTTGAGATTGCTTTTTACAGGCACAGAATGATCCAGTGGAACTGGGGTGAAAGTTCAGAAGACTTTTCAGCTTTTGACCTTGTAGCTGGGGAGAATCTGCTAGTTATGCATGGGGAAGGAGGCCTCTTGGAGAAGGTGACTCCATCATTAGCTGTAGCTAATGCCTGCTCCCAGCATCCCTCCTAGCCTCTGGCTGGACCTGTGTGACAGTTCCAGCAGCACGGCAGCCGCTCTGCAGGGCATGGAGGCAGTTTCAGTCGTGCCCCTGGCTGCCAGGTGGGAAAGAAATATGTCCACAATGTAAATGCAGAGGTATTTAACCAATGACTGCTCTCTGCTGCTGCCACAGAGTGCTTTTCACCTCAGTCCCAAAGCATTCTGATGCTGATCTAGTAGTATGGTTTATCTGCAGCTGGCAACTCAGCACCACACAGCCCCTTGCTCACCCTACTCCCTGCAGGGTGGGAGAAGGAGAACTAAAAGGGTAGAAGTGAGAAAATTAATGGGTTGAGATAAAAACAGTTAAATTATTGAAATATAATAATAATAATGTAATGTAAAGGAAAATAACAGAAAAAAAGAGAGAAATACAACACAAGAAAGACAAGTGATGCAAATAAAAACAATTGCTCACCACCAACTCGATGAAGCTTGTCCAGTCCCCGAGCAGTGGACCCCAGCCAACTTTCTCCCTAGTTTTTATGCTGAGCATGATGCCATATGGTCTGGAACATCCCTTGGGTCAGATGGGATCAGGTGTCCTGGCTGTGTCCCCTCCCAACTCCTTGTGGTGGGGTGAGAGGCAGAAAAGGCCTTGACTCTGTCTAAGCTCTGCTGAGCAATAATTTAATAATTTAGTGTTATCAACACTATGTCTCTTGACAGTTTTCCATCTTTCTGTGCCTCAAACAGCCACAGGAACATCATGCTGTGAGTCATGGGTTAATCCTACTTCATGTTGGAGTACCTAAAGCTCCCAACAGGATGGATGCAAGCATGGCTCAACCAGCACTGTTTTTCACTGTGAAACAACCTGCTCCCCTGAGATTCACATCCTTCTCTGAGGGGCTGGGAACTGGCTGTTTTGAAAAGAGCCACTGATTCTTCAGCTTAAGTGTTCTTGCCTCCTAGGATCTCCCAGCGGGTGGAGGCCAGCCGGGCACAGCTCCAGGCAATTGGGGAGAGAGTCACACTCGCCCAGGCGAAGATTGAGAAGATAAAGGGCAGCAAGAAGGCTATTAAGGTAGTGACTTCAGTGAAGGCTGCATGGCCTCTTTTCTTCTTTCTTTACTCCTGACGTAAGCTCTGGAGAAGAAAAGGTGCTCAGCTGCTACAGCTGCTGCCCACTCACCTCTCCATGCCTTACTGCTGAGCAGGATTGTGGTGAGAATCCCATTCCTGACGTGGCCAGTGGATGAATTTTAGACCCATGAGCCACACAGCTCCAGGCTTTATGTAGCCTTTATAGGTTTCTGTCCCAGCTGCTTCCTGAGAAAGAGAAAAGACATGTGCTGAGCTAAGCCTAACTAACACCTACACTTCAGGCTCATAGACACTTATTTGAATGAAAGGTGCTTTCAGAGAGACTCACTTTAGTGCATCTTAATCCCATTAAACCATATAAAACTAGTGAAAATCCTTCTTTCCCCATTCTTGTTCCATTTTATACAGTATTTCCAACTCCTTTCCTGCCTTTTTGCCAGTGATCTCCTGGTCCTTTTAGAGAGAGAGAAAAGCTCTGGCAATTCCAGTTTCAGAAGTGGCAGCCCATGCATATTTGAGTCTGTGCACATAGCCCTTAGGAGCCTGTTGACTCCGAGGCTGTTCATTCCCACTGGCAGCACAGATTGCATGTTTATTCCTCTCTATGTTTCTGCACCGTAGGATTGCCTAGTTGTTGAGAGTTTTAGTCCCTCCTTGTTTCTCCATAGGTATTTTCCAGTGCCAAGTATCCAGCCCCTGAACGGCTGCAGGAGTACAGTTCAATTTTTGCTGGTGCAGAAGACCCAGCTAAACAGAAATGGCCAAGACACAAGATTCAGAGCAAACACCAAATGCTGGATGAAAAAGCTCTGCAGGTAAGGAGGAGAACAGACCTTGGGAAGAACAAGCAAAGAGAACCTGGAGGCTGTTAATCTATTTGATAAAGTGGGCCAGGGCTTTGGGACATAGGCTAGGAGTAGAACATATTTTCATTTGGCCTGTCAGTGGGGAGGCTCTGAGGTCAGACTGGGAAGCTTATGGAGATGCCAGTTGGAGAGAGCCATGTCAGTACAAGAGCTTGTCTCTGTGGCTGTCAACTGCCAAGTCTCTGGAGCAGTTCCATTTCCTGAAATGCTGCTGTTTCCTGCAGTGGTGTTGGTGGGTGCTGCTGCCTGGGCTTAAGGCTTTGGCTGTGCATAGTGAGGCAGCAGGGATCAAGCTCATAGTTGTCTCAGAAATAGTTTCTGAAGGCTCTGATACAACTTCTGGTGAGAGGGGGAAGGTAAGAAGGCTTGTGAGTGTGTCAGGAGAAAAAGGAGTCATTCATTAGAGCATTTTTCTGCCCCAGGAAATTGTTGCACTTGGGCATTGTCCCTGGGTTGGAAGGACAGGGGGAAGAGTTGCCATGCTTAAAGTTTAAAAGTTGCTGTGTATGTGCTGTGTCAGGAGTAGCAGATGTGCTGTTCCTAGCAGGTTAAGGATCAATTTGACAACTTCCCTGCTCTCCACCCCTAAAGAGACCTTCCTCATCCTTGTGTGACTTGGCCAAAAATAAAGCTGCCACTGAATAATTTATCATGCTAAACTTCCCTGAGTGTTAATGGAGTTGAGACTTCACACAGAGAGGTAGTTATGAATATTTCAGCCAGGCCAAGGAAGCAAGATTGCTGGCCAAATGGAGAGCTGGCAAACATGAGCAGGTTCCTGCTTCCTTCCAGTCCTGGCAGTTGCACAGGCAGAGCTGCATGGGACGTGCTGGTGTCTGGCAGGGAGGCCAGTGAGTGCTGCTGTCTGGCTGGTGGCCCCATCCCACTGGAGTGGGGAGGGAGCAGAGGCAGGCAGGGAGCAGACAGGGACATGGGCTCCCAGCCTGAAGGGCTGGTGCTGAAGTCCAGCCCCTTGCACAGGGAAGGGATTGAGAAGAGCATCAGCTGTTACAAAACAGTATCCCACAAAAAGCAAATGGTGTGCCTGTTCATCTGGCCTGCTGGCTCCAGGAGGCTCCATGTGCCATTCCCCACAGCCGTGTGCCTGGGATGCCATCTCTTCCAGTCCCAGTCAGTCTCTGTACCATTGCCATGTTCTGCCCTTTGTGACTAAAGCTGCCATCACCACAGGGGCTTTGTTTCAGGCCCTGGGGGATGTTTGTTGCTCCCCTCCTCTGACCCATCTTTTGATCCTCTTTTGTGACTGTTGATCTTTCTCTGCCTTTGCTGAGTGTGCTTCATGCAGCAGTTGTCACTCTTGCCAAGCTCACACACACGAGCTCCCGCAGCTCCTCTGTGGGGTGGGGGGATGCTGCTGTCAGCTGGTGAAGGATGGAGGGGCTGATGTGCTGAATGGGGCTCAGTGTGGCCAAGTTCTGACCACATTCCAGGGGGACAGGCCCTTCTCGGCCATAGCTGAGCACAGAGCCGGACGTGCCTTGGAGTAATGAAATGTGACAGGGAGAAGTCTAATATTTGTATTTATGCTTTCCTCAATTATTCAGGGCTTTCAGCAGAGGCTCACTCCCTGTTTTCACTTCTAATGAGAGCCTCTTGGCTGCGAGCAGTCGCAGTGGCCTTTGCTAAACTCCACTTGCACACGTGCACACAGCACCTCATCAGGAAAGCAAACTCTGCTAATGTCAGTTTGAGGGGAAGTGGTGGCAGCCTGTGCTCAGCCTTTAGGGTTTTTGCTCTGTGGGGTAAGCAACTGAGTTGGAAATGTGTGTGGTTCTGCAGTTGATTTTAAATGCTTCCCCCTTGGAATTTCTTCTTGCCCCCTCAACCCCAAGCAAGTGAAAACTCAGCTGTTTAGAGGATGCTGTTTAGGTTGGTAAGGTAAGCACTGATGGGTAAGAGTGCCAGAAGCACAGTGCTTGTGGTAAGCCTGGAAAGCCCATTGCTTTGCACACTGCAGTGGTAGCAGCAAGGCAGGGCTCAGAGGGAGCTGGCTGCAGCCCTGTGGGGCTTCCCAGGCACTGGGCACTGCCTTTGTGGTGGGAGCTGTGTCTGGGTGCTGCACGTGCCACTCAGGAGACTGGCAAACAGGATAGGAGATGTGGTCTGCCTGGGCTTTGGAAGAAGTCCAAGCAAAAGTTACCACTGCTGGAGTAACCTTGCTAGGCTACAAAAGTGTCAGTAACCTGTGAATTCTGCCTCTCCCAGAGCCCACCATAGGCATGTGGAGGCTAAACCAGGTTTTTGTCGCTTGCTCATCTTGAAATACTTTCCCAGCTGGCCTTAGCACTCCGTTGGTGGGGGGAGAGTGGGATTTCTGGTACTTCACACCAATTTCATTTGTAATAGTGTGTGTTTAATTAAACTGAAGAACCAGAGTGACTTTATACGTTTTTAACTGTAGGTTATTTGGAAGAAAAATGCCTGAAAATGCAGTGTCCTTGGGGGTGTGATACTGCCAGGTGCCAGACCCCAGGTTGGGGTGTTTGAGTAGTCAAGCAATGCCCGTGACTTCAGTATGTCAAGGTTGCCAAACTTTGGCTTAAGAACTTAATGTTCATGTAAGAAAACGAATTTTTAAATGGCACCTTAACTTATGGAATTCACAGTTGCAGGATATTTTTGACAGTGTGTGGAAGTTCCAAATTTCAGAACGTATCTAGTAACATATCTTGAGTAAGACTAGCACTTTGATGGCATTTAAATTAAAAGGATTATATTTCACGTTTCAGAATACTCATGCTTAGTGCTTTTATAACTTCCTTAGATGAGGTTTGTAAGTAAATGTAGGTAATGGCTGTTTTCTCACTACACCCTTAAAGTGATGCACAATCTTCCAGTGCTAACTGAAATATACAAAAAGAGAATTAAAAAAATATATAAATGACTTGAGGGCTAAGTGTGTCTGAACAGTTCTAGCAAAAAAAAGTCAGTACTCCCTCATGCTTAAAAAATTAAACTTTGGGACATGAATATTAATGATCAAAAGAACTTTTATTTTTGAGTCTCTGCTTCTACAATCTCTAAATAAGAATTTATATATTTTTGCCTATTTGCTTCCATTAAAAAAATAGAAGGTGTTAACTTCAATGTATTTTTCACAAGTTGGAACCTGAATTAAATCAAAACCTTACAGGTCCTTTCTTACAGCATTTTATAGTCTCAGAGCATCATATAAACTCTTAGTGGATTAACTGAACTGTGACTAAGCCATTTCCTTGGATTTCTGGCTACCAGATTCAAGACTGAAATTTCAATCAGCAGGAAGTGCTTGTGTCCCTGAGATGTGGTCTTAAAACTGAACCACCAGTGGTCTCCATTTCTCCCATACAAGTACAGGGAGGGAAGAGGGACTCAGAGAATGGGGTGGTGCAGGGATGCTGGAAGTAGTGAGGCAGTAGGAAGCTGTGGACAGTATTTGGAGTGGTCATCCTCTAGTGGCAGATGAAAACCACAGGTGTGGCGAGTTACTTAACCTGACAAAGTGCTCCGGTTTCTCCTGGTATGAACACTTACTGCCTTGTAGCTGCTGCTTGTCCTAGTTGTGAAGAAAGAACTGTGAAGAGCTGTGAAGGGGCTGAGGAGGGGTCTACAGAGGGGTCTGAGGTGGAGGTTTGTTCATCCCAAACTGTCTCTGTTCAGGAACTGATGCCTTTCCTTCCTCTAGAGCAGAGTGCTGTGGGCGCCGAGCTTCATCCCCCAGAGCATGTGGCAGCGGGCACTGTCACGCCAGCTGAAACACTGGTCTAATGTGGGATGGCAACTCCTGTGCTCTATAAAAGTCAGGCAGTTCAGATGTAATAAGTCCTTTTCGAAAGGGAGCTCTATATATTATGCATGAAGTTTTAGAACTGAGGGAGAGAAGACTTCAGTTCATTAGAGTTGAAAACTCCTGCAAATCCCTCAGGCTTTGCAAAACCATCTGGCACGCGCTCCACCCTGTGCACTCCTTTCTGCCTGATCTCTTGCCTAGTGCAGGCACTCTATTCTTTTCTAACCTCTTTTTCCTTTGCCTTCCCTGCCTACCCCACCAGTGCAATCACAGCTCCTAAAACATCAAGTGAAGGCAACAGAGGGGAGGTAACAGAGATGTGTGGGGAACTCTGCCTGCATGAAAATGTGTCGTAATTGGAGACACTGTAAGAAAAGCCTTTTAGGCTGTGGTGCTTGATCCCTGCCTCTGACTATAGAGCCAGAGTGGTGGTTTTATTCTGGTGGATACTTGCCAGAGTAACAGAGTTCAGTATGACCCATCCACAGCACCAAAGCCACTTGCTGCCACTCTGAACTGCCAACACTTGTCATGATTCTGGGTTGCAATGTTGTCCACATACTTCCTAGCTCAAAGGGAGGTAGAAAGGGAGCAGCAGGGTTCCCAGACCATACAGTGCATCCAGCAGTGTGGGTTGTGGTGGCTGGGGAGAGCTGCCTCAGCAGCCATGGTTCTAGTGTCTTACCACCTTTTATCTGTCTTCTTGCAGGAAAAGCTCAAGTATTTCCCTGTGTGCGTGAGCACCAAAATTCACCAGGAGGATGATGCAGAAGAAGGCCTTGGCAGCCTTCCCAGGAACATCAGCTCCCTCAGCTCCCTGCTACTCTTCAATACCACCGAGAACCTGTGAGAGCTGGAGCAGTGCTGTGCTGCTCATCTGCCCCTGCTTGTCCTCAGAGGAGCTTTCCCTTCCTCAGGCGTAGCAGTGTGACTGCTTGCTTTCCTGGGGATGTTACCTATCAGGCTCTTGATAGGACAGGGTTTGATATCTCTCTGCTGGCTTCCAGCTGGGAACCTTCCCTGCTCTTTGCCTTGGGTGGAAGCACTTATTTTGTCCACACCTCATCCTCTGTTCACCTGATTCAACCCAATTTTGCACTTTCTTTTGCTTAGTTCTTCCTATTGTTCATCTGATTTATTTCCAGCCTTGATATGCAGTCATTCCTGCCCTTCTCTGCCCTGTGTGCCAGCTTAGGTACTGCTTCTTCTCCTGACAATTCCTCACAGCATTACTTTACTGCTTTTGCTGCTTTAATGTCTCCACCACCTCCCTCACTGCAGATTCCTTTCCCACTGGGCTTGTGTCATGGTTCTTCTTTCTGCTCTTATTGAAGAGCTACTTTAAGCTCTTCTTGAGCTTTCAGCTGCTGGAGCTTGTCTTTCTTCTCCTGAGCCATGGATCATTTCTCCTTTTTGTCTGGCCTCCTGGACCTTGAGTGACAAGTCACTGGTGTCCTGCTGCAGACTGTAGGATGGTTTCAGGCCAGGTGGTGGAAAGGGGAGAGCTTGGTCATGGTGGCACTGCAGTAGGGCTTTGCTTTAGAATTAGTCTGGAGGCTGCACTGGCAGGGTGGGGAGCTGCTTGCCTCCTGGTCGTGGAGGGGAAAGGCAGAAAAGTGGAGCTAAAAGAAGGAACCTGGAAGGCCCAACATGTTCCATCTTTATGAGTGAAGCCAGGTCTCTGCCTCCAAGGCCCTCTTGTGTACACTGTTTCTTCTGGCCTTGGCTCTCAAGGCAGCATCACTAAAATACTTGTTTTCTGCCCTTAGGTACAAGAAGTATGTGTTCCTGGACCCTCTGGCTGGAGCAGTGACCAAGACCCATGTGGCTCTAGAAACAGAGACAGAAGAGAAGCTCTTTGATGCACCTCTCTCCATCACCAAAAGGGGACAGCTAGACCGACAGGTGAGATGCAGCTGCTTACATTTCACAGGGTTGTGCCCAGCTCTCTGAAAAGAGAAGGACTTGGATAGGGTGGTGAGCAGGTAGGACAATAGCCCCTTAAAGGGCTGCAGAGTACCTCATTTATCAGAAGGACCTTGCCTGGTTTTGTGCTTGAGGTCCTGGTGTGAGCTTGATGAGTGAGACAAAAGCCTCACACTTGGCAGGCGTTTCTCTCTGCTCAAGCCTTTGCTGAGTGGTGAAAGGAGAGTAATGAGATATTGACTCACCTTGCTGCTTGACCTCAGGGCTGTAGGGAGGTTTGGAGGATCTATCACTTGATCAGCTCCATTGTGCCAACTCCTGAGCCTCAGAGTCTGAGGGTGAGGTGCCACTGCTAGAAGGTCACTGGGGTGAAGTGTGATCCCCATCATTCCTGCTGGAAAGGGGTGTCTACTGGTGCAAACAGAAGGGCCAGCCAGACTGAGCAAAGGGCTGAGCTTGGTGTACACGTGGTGTAGGCAGTGCACCAGCCTAGTTGCCCCAACATGTGACTGCTACCTGACACCTTATAAAGGCCATAACTGGGGTGTACCAGCTTTGCTGGAGTGTCATTTGGGAAAAGGAGCCTGGGAATCATTTGCTCATCATGTTGGACTGGAGGATATAATGTATATAGTGAACAAACCCTTTATTCACAGTGCACCATCACTACTGTGTTGCCTGTGTGTTAAACACAAAAGCAAACTCCTGTAACTACTGGGTTGTGCTTCTGCATTTTAATCTTTGAAATGGTTCAGACACCATCCTTTTCTGGAGAAGGGACTGGTTTATTTAGGCTGCAGCAGTTAGTGCATGAACCCTTCAGGGTTCACTTGCTACTATGAAACTAAGAAGAGTCCTGCACTTCCTCCTCCTGCAGTCTACCTTTCCCAAGCCTGGCCTGCAGGAGGTAGCTTCTGAGCACAGAGGTGTAGGGGTAGCTGGTGTACCAAGGTACACCAGCCCAGCTCTGACTGCTGCCCAGACTGTTCCCTGCAGTGCCTCTGTTTGCAGCAAGCACATAGTCACTGCCTTACCTCGTTCGTTTGGATTTCTTTAGGTCACTGAAAATTACTTCTATGTGCCAGATCTGGGCCAGGTCCCTGAGATTGATGTGCCCTCCTACCTGCCAGACCTGCCTGGCATTGCTGCAGATCTCATGTACAGCGCTGACCTGGGCCCTGGCATTGCACCCTCTGCCCCCAGCAGTGCTATTCCAGAGCTGCCCACTTTCAACACTGAGTCGGTGGAGTCTTTGCAACCAGGTATTTTCAATCTCTGATCCCAGGACCCTATGAAGGAGGGAGGCAGGGATTGCTAGAAAGTGGAGATGAGGCAGAAAGTCCCTTGGTAGAAATTTCAAGATACATGTTGGATGTTGCACTTCTGGCTTAGGCCTGAGGGAAAGCTGCAACCTGCTCAAGTTCTGGCCTGACGGCAGCGCCTTTACCTCCCTCTCCCTCTCTCTGCATAGCTAGGGAGGAGAGAGCACAGTGTGCAAGGACTGTGTGTGTGTCAGCCTGGTGGGATGCCCTTGTGCAAGTGGGATCCAGCATGGGAGGGAGAGTAGGGTTATCTCAGACTCTTGCCTTGGCCCTGCCTGCTGTTAAGAGATGGTGCACAGGGCAGGAGTGCTCTACTGCAGGTGCTGAGGACTCTGTTGCTGCTGAGGTGTGTGAAGCTCTGAGCAGGAACTCTCAATGTGCCATCCCCTGGGACTCTTCAGATACAACTTCTTTCGTATTTCAGATCTTCAAGATGCTAAGCTATTGCCACCTCCTCCCCCTCCACCTCCCCCACCGCCTCCTGTTATGCCAACTCCGGTGCCTCCCCCACCGCCCTTGCCCCAGCCCACAGCACCCTTGGAACCGGCTCAGACAGTCAGCGAGGAGAGCAGCAGCACCGTGCCTGCAGGTAAGGGCTGGGCTCCTCCACAGCTGCACCAGCCTCCTTGACTTCAGCCTGTTCCTTGGGGGCCTTCCCAGCCTTCCAACAGGGGAGGAGGTGCAGTGGGATGAGATGCTGTCAAGGTATTGGAGTAGCCCTTCCCATGGGAATTTGGCTGGGCCTGTAGCTGATGCACTGACCCATGTCTGCTGCCTGTCCTTCCTGTCCCTGCAGCTTCAGTCCAAGGAGCCCCAAAGGAGGTGGTAAACCCCTCTACTGGGCGTGCCAGTCTCTTGGAGTCCATCCGTCAGGCCGGGGGCATTGGGAAGGCCAACCTTCGCAGTGTCAAGGAGAGGAAGCTGGAGAAAAAGAAGCAGAAGGAACAAGAACAAGGTGCTGAGACTCTTTGGCAGAACTTCTTTTCCTTGCCCAGGCTGGGAAGGTGTTGGGTCTGGGGGCAGGCAGGCAAGTCAGGAGCACAGTGAACTCACAGAGCAGAAAGGAGTTGTCTCCTCACAGGCTGATGTAGGTCTCAGGTGTTCACCACTCAGCCAGAGCTCTGTGAACTTGCTAACCCCACTGGCCCAGAGGGCATCTGGCTTAGGGCTTGTGGAGAAGTTTAACATGTGATGCACAGGACCAGGCACACAAATGAAACCCTGGGGGACAGAGCTGAACTAGTTTAAGCACCTTGGTTGAGGTAGTTGGGGAGGGGATTGATGGAGCTGCTTTGGCAGAGACTGCAAATGCACACCCCCTCAATGAATTCCAGTCTTGGTTTTCCCCCAAAGATGCCATTAACCCTGCTGTGCCTAGCGTTTTCCTCACTCGAAAATGGACTGTAGTTTTGGGGTGTCATACAAAATTAGAGGTTTGGAGTTTTTTCTTTCATCTGAAGGCAGTATTGCAGGGAAATGCTTTTGCCCTAGTGCTTAGCTCAGACTAATCTTTCTTCACTGACTGGTTCTGCTCTGTTTCAGTGAGAGCTACGGGACAAGGTGGAGATTTGATGTCAGACCTCTTCAACAAGCTGGTGCTGAGGCGCAAAGGTACTGTCCTGCAATGTGGGCTGCTCCTTTCCCCTAGGAAAGAGGGAGAGCACTCCCTGGTACCCAAGTTGTGTCAGCCACAGCCTTGGAAACAGGAACAGAGATTTTCCTGGGCAGTGTACAGTATAGCTGGGAGTGTCTTTACAGAGAATGAGCAGAGGAATCTCCACCTCAAGTCCAGCTGGAGGCACTGGAGGGGTTTGTATGCTTCAGAGGATGGACTCTGAAAGCTACCTGTGCAGAAGGGACAGCAGTGTCTTTTCGAATCCAGTGCTTGGGCAGCTGGGCCCACTACCCATATGGGCACTTGAGATGCCGTGGCAGGTTTCTGGGGCACTTAGATCGAAGGTCACACCTCAGCACTGGGCAGACAACAGCAGGGACTTGCTCAGGGGGAGCTGTAGTTAAACCTTGGCATAAGTCTGTGGTAGCATTAAACATGTTGGCTGTTCTGGTTACCTGGGTGGTGAGAGCATGGCTTTCCCCCTCCCCTTTGCTGAATCTCTGGTCTCTAGGCCCCAGGTGTCACTCACTGGTGATTTCCTTCTCTCACAGGTATTTCAGGGAAAGGACCAGGAGCCTCTGGGAACACGGATGCTCCTGGCAGTCCTGCTGGTGCCTTTGCTCGTATGTCGGACTCAATACCACCCCTCCCACCCCCACAGCAGCCTGTTGGTGAGGAGGATGAGGATGACTGGGAGTCATAGATGGAATCCATTGAGTATTAGTGTGAAACTACTGCTGTCTGAAAATGTCTATGAAGTTGAAGGAAGCAGGTCCTTACTTCCTTCATTTTGGTAAAAGTGGGAAGTGTCATTAATTAAGAGTGTGTAAAGAGAAAGCCCAGCTGTCCAGCCTTACAGCCCAGCACTGCAGGCTGGAGGGCACCAGCTGCTAGAAGCAGGTGCTCCCCTCCCTGAAGGCAGAGCTTGTGCAGACCACAGGGTTTGGACCTACTCAAGGGGCAGGTGACTCACAATGGAAGTTTCTCAGAGGCAGCTGTTTCTTCCCCTGTGGGGCTAATTAACATGCAGGGAGTGGGAAACAGCTCTGTGCCATAAGTACTTTCTTCCTTGTGAAGAGCCTGGAGAGGTAGCATCCAGCTGCTGACACTGGAAAAGAAGCAAACAAGGCTCCTGGGATGAGACTTGCTCAGGATGACAGAGGTAGCTGGGAACAGCTGAGGGATTATGTGGCTGTCCCTGGTGTTACTGCTGCCCTCCAGCACTGACCCATAACCCTGGAAAGAACCCCAGGAAAGTTAAATTTAAGAAGTTACTTTGAATTCAGAAACTTAGGGGTTAAAAAGAGCAGAGCAATCCTGTGCTTAAACATGATCAAAGGAGAAGTGCTGTATTGTGGCCATATCTTTATTCCCCTTGTAAGAATGAACTGCTTCAATCTATTGGCTGCTTGAACCAAGGTAGAAAGAGGGTGAGAAAAAATGTTACCCGCAGCTGCTCCATTACCACTCTGTGTTATTCCAATATGACATAAATTAGTGGCCTGCTAGTTTACAATTCCTGTGAAAAGCTCAATGATGGCATTGGTCAGTCAGGCCTCCTACACTTGGTTGATGGGAAAAAACCGTATGTGTTCAGTCAAAATAATTACTCCCCATACTTAAGTGTACTTAAATAATACTCGCCATACTTGAGTGTTTTTATTGAAAGTATTTAATCAATTTAAATAAAACCCTAACAGCTGTAAACAAGTAGGTAGGTGCCTGCTGCTACTCTCTTCACCTGCCTCAGACCTACAACCAGTTTCCCTCCTGACTGTGGTACTGAAGGCTGTCTCACCACCATAGCACTCAGATACTGAGCAGCAAATATCCACAAAGGAGGCAGAAGGCAGAGATTTTACAAAGTCCATGGTACAGAAAAGCAGCAACTTGTGTTACTTTACCTAGTCTTCAGAGGTGTAAGTCACAATGATGAATACCATCTGTTCTCACAAAGCATCCAACTTGCCTCGATGGAACTGGGAACACACAAAACCAGGCAGTTTGTCCTTGGCCTTACCCTAAAGGGAAGGCTCTAAAAAGGTCAAGATGAGGACAGTGGGGAACAGTGTTGGTAGCAGGACATAAGATACGACGAGTTCTGACCTTTCTTAACTCAGCAAATGCTGATCCAAAGGCAGGTTTCACCTGGGTCCTCTCCCTGATCCACTGGGGCAGTTTGTTAAAGATGGCAGGGCGTGCGTACCTGTGGTCCAGGAGCAGGATGCTTGCAAAGTCCTTCTGATGGCGAATGGCTCTGCCTGTACAGAGGATAAAAACAAAGAATGGCCCAGTCAATTGTTTGTTCTCAGACAAGGAAGATCACGTTCCCATCATCTGTAATCCATCCTTTTTCCTACCCTCCTCCTTCAGTGAATTTCATATCCCCCAGCCTGTCCAAGGAAGGATGAATTACCTATCGACTGGTTTACTGCCTTCATGCACAGGTTTTCAATCAGCACTCTGCTCGGTGCCTGGCCAGCAGCTCTGGGCTGGAAAGAAGAAATAGGCAAGTCTGAACATAAGGCAGATGTAAATCAAATTGGGGAGTCTTACTGACAAAGTGAGGTAAATACTTTTACCCCTGCAGGGTGAGCAGGTAGCCAGGCAGACCCCAAGTGGAGAGTAAGGAGGAACAGAAGAAAGCCTGCAGTCAGAAAACTGTGTTGAGCATTCACAAAGAGCCAACCCAAGGTGCCCTTGAAGGTAGAAATCTTGTCCCCAGGAACAGCACCTCCAGTGAGCAATGAGAAGGGACAAATGATCCTTTGTAGATCATTTTTAGCTTGCTTTGTAGAAGCAAGCAGCTTCTACCATCCTGCCACCCTCTCTGGGTTGAAAGGCCCTTGCTTCCCTTGGAACTCAGAGCTGCCAGCAAGTCCTGGTGGCATTTCCCTCCACCGAACTTCCTCTGTGTTTAGGGCCACCTGTTCAGGAGCAGCCTGGAGAAGGCTGTACTCAGTACCACACCGTCTGGGATATGAGGGCAAGCTCAAGGAAAATAAAACCTCTGAAGGCAGCTCTGGGATTCATGTGCTGGGAAGTTAGTACTATAAAGCAGAATTGAAAGAGACAGAGGTGTAAGTGGCTCTTACCATTGTTTTGTCAAGCCAAGTCATTTTTTCCTGGAGTTCTGGAGATCTAATGTTGGGGTAAGGCATTCCCACCATAATCACACACCTGCAAGGAAGGACTGCATTATTCTTAATGTCTCATCCTAGGGCACTTTGCCAATAGACTGATAAATTAGAGGTCACTGCACCCCTGAAAGACAGCCAGCCCTGCAGACCAAAGGCAACAATAAAGCACAGCAGTCTGACAAGCACGTGCTGAACAGAGCTGCAGAGGGATTCAGGGCGCCAGAACAAGGGATTATCTAGCACAGCAAGCCTAACTGCATTATTCACAGGAAGAGTGGCCTGGACAGGTGGGTTTTACACCACCCAGCAGACCCTCCTGTTGCTTTAAGCATCAGCTAAGTCACACGTTCCCCAGGATTTTCTATCCATGCATGTACTGAATGTGCCCATCATGCTTGGAGTCACTACGCCACAAGCCAGAGCTGGCTTTCCAAGGAGCAGTCACCTTACCTTCCCAGGTCATCGGAGAAATTTATCCCTTCACTCATTTTGCCTCCAACTACAGAAAGCAGCAGGGCCCCTGTCATCTGTCCTCCTGTCTGGCTGCAGCGCTGCAGGAGAGGGACCAGCAACTTAAACCAGAGCAGGGAAGATTTCTGTGCTTCAGAAACACTTCCACACCTAGGCTAGAGCCCTCTTCCCTTGTTACAAGTGCCCTCCTTTGCAGCATTCCCATACCCGCTGGGCTGCCACAGGCCCACCAGACTGCCTGCTCAGCTTACCTTTATGCATTTGGCATATTCCACTAGCACCTGCTCCACCTGGTTGGCTTTCTTAGGCTCCTGAAAGATCTGTCAGGCACAGTTCATCAGTTCAGCAACACAGCAACAGGAAGCAAACAGTTTAAAGAAAGCAAATCATTTTACCCCCATGCCATTAACATATGGGGAACTGAGGTAATGGAAGGGAAAATTGCCTGAAAATCTAACTTAACCAGTACCATTCCTCCACCCTGAAAATGTACTGCTCTTTTCAGCTGGGCTCTGAAGTGAGCAGCAGCTGCTCCTGCCCCTCCAACATTCCCTTTCAGCTTTGGCAGACTTGTTCAATACTGCAAGAAGTTACAAGTCTGAGAGCTGAGAGGCGAAAAAGCAATGTGCACCTCTTGCACCTATGAATCAAGACTCTCTGGGGTCAGGAGACTCTACAGCTGCAAGATCTTGGAGGACAGGGACAGGACCAATCAATTTGAATCATCAATTAATTTCAAGCCCTTGCCCAGTGAATAAATTAGCTTTTCATGCAAAGCATAAATGAAGTAGTATTTCTTCATGTTATTCTAGCACACCTAATTAGTTACTGAAAACCTCTGCAGTTAATTAAGCTGTGTTTTTATAGGTGCTGTACCTTGACCTAAAACACAAGTAGTTTTCCTAGTAAACAAGAGATCCAACATCTATCTTCTCTGTAACAGTAAAGAACCTACAGAATGTGTTTTCCTTTGGTTAGCAAGAAGTAATATAAAATTTTACCAGTCAAAATCAGTCTTTCAGTAGAAAAAGAACTGGCAATTACAAATATAAGCCAAAACTAACTTATTGGAAAGTAGCTATTTAAGCTTCTGATTTAAACTAACTTTCCCTGTGTAATTTGTATATAATCTCAGTGTGATCTCAGGAAAGCCTTGAACCTTCCCCTGCTAAGATTTGATCTTGTGTGTGGGCAGTTGAAAGTTACACTTGTTGCACTTTTACCCAGTTGCCTTGCTAATGCATATCCAATTTGCTGGAGACTACAAAGGCAAAACAAGAACAAATGGGAGTTGAAATTTGGAACAAAGTGTGTGGCCCAAAACCTTGGAGGAACGAGGCAGAGCATTAGGACCCTGACAGGACACCTGAAAGGCACTCAGAGTGGTAACTCTACAAACACATAGAAAATGAAGCACAATGCTTCCACCCAGAAACCTCCAGGCTGCCCCATGTGCCAGAATGCCAAGAATTACCAAGGCTGTGAACTATCTGGGACTGTGGTATGTTGTTTAGCTTTTGGTACACAGAAGTCACAGACAGGGTATATGTAATTTTTCTTTCCCCTTGCACATGATCCAAGATCCCTGCACCACAACCTGAACTGCCTGACTTTCAATACTCAGCTTTCAAATACCTGTGAGAGCCATTGCAAAGACTTCATATTTGCAGTGATCTGTCTATTTAATGTTTCTCACTGCTCCTTCAACAGGAGTCACCACTGCTAGTCTTCCAGTTCTCCTCTCTACTTCTGGCAGACAGAAAAATGCCATTTGTCTTATGAACTGCACTGTTGTCTCACTCTGCCTAGCCCTTGGCTGTGCTGGTCTGTGCTCAAGGGACACACAGATGAGCCAGGGGAAAACAAATTCCCTGTAGGAGCTCTACCTGAACAGCCCCTCTCAGCCACAAGAGAACAAGCCTGCTGGCTATGGATGGCAAAGACTGTCTGCCCCCATGGCCACTACACAGAGTGTGCACTTCAAGAATGTATAGCTGCAATCAATCTCATTTAGATCGCAGCTCAGTGCTCAGCCGCCCAGGAAGTATAATTTATTCGTTACTGGAGGGATTAGCTGGATAAACATCCATTCTGCTCTGCTGCACAGTCTATGGGAACAACTCAGAGAGAGGTCCATATGCATATGGAATTGTTTGGTTTTTGACACCTCCATGGAAAGTACCAACTGCCCTGGCTGCACAATCACCTTCTTCTTGGCTGCCAGGCGGGAGAGCAGCCCTGTCTTCTCCCAGTGTCCGTACACCTGCTTCTCATATTCGTAGGAGGGGAAGAAGCACACCACACCTCCCGGGATCACATTGCACAGGTTGCAAAGGATTCGACCTGTCTCATCCATCTGCAAGAGAGATTAGAGCATATTGCAGCTGACAGGAGCCCCAGCTAATGCTGCTCCAGTTCTCTGTTCAATCCCAGGATCACACCTTCCTTATGACATGCCTTAGGGGAGGAAAAAATGTGGGAAATATGCCAGGTCTGTGAGAACTCCCATGGGGAGCTAGGCATCGCTAAAAAGCTCTTCACTGCTTAGCCTTCTTCCCTAGCGCAGGGTTTCTGTTATGGCTGTGGAGCCGTGGTCATTCAGGAAAGGAAGGTTTCCCTCAGTAGATGGAAGCTGTCCCATTAGAACAGATATTGAGAGCTGAGATTGAGCAGGGGCAGAGCAGACCTAGTGTCTAGCCTTGGGTGCTTACTGGCCTGCCGCATGAAGAAGGATGATGTGCCAAAACACCTGCAGCTGCTTCTGTGGTTTGGGATTTCCTTTGCCACGGCTTTTGCTCAGCCCACCTCTTAAACACAGAGTGTACCCTGCTCTGAAATATAAGCATGTGAAGCAAAAAAGAGATCCCAAGGAAGGGAACAAAGGACAAACTGACCATCTGAGGCAGGTCTCTGGTCTGGTAAGTGAACTCCAGCTGCTGGTTGGAAGGACCGCTGCAGAGGATGATGGGTAAAATATTTTCTGGAGGAATCACATGTCCTGGGGACAAAAACAAGTAGGGAGAGTCAACATTACTGCTGTTAGCACAAACCCCATGAGCTGAAGAACTTTAATTGCATTCTAGTTACAGACGCAAACGTTTGCCTGGCTAAGCCAAAGTGCCTAAGTCACTCAGCTGCTCCAAATTCCATCCCCTCAGCCCTTGGGAGGAAGGCCTGGCACACTGCCTGCTAATACCAGTCAAGACCACAGGGGAAGCTCAGAGTGAAAGGGAACTCACACCTCTTTGCTGCCCTGATTTTTAGGAAAGATGCCACATTGCTTTGAGTGCTGACAGAATAGTGTTAAAGGCAAACCGCAGCCCTTGCAGCTGCTGAGCCCTCCCTGCCAGCCCGGCACACTCACCACAGGAGAACTCCACGATACGGGCAGGGTCCACGCCAGCACGGCACAGCAGCTGCTCTCGGAAATCAGCCACCTAAGATCCACAAAACAAAGACAAGTAAAGTACCAGTGTCCCAAAAAACTACAACAGCAGCACCAGCACTGCTGGTCAAGGGCAGCCCCAGCCCAGCCCGAGCCCCCGCCCGGCCCAACAGAGGAGCGGCAGCGCCCTCTGCCCGCAGACAGCGGCACTGACTTTCCGCAAAGACCCCCGTGCGTGGTCCCTGTGGGATCCCTGGCCCTGCAGAGCCACGGATGGCATCACGAGGTCCTCCCACTGCTCCCCGTGCCAGTTCTAACCTACCACGACCTCAGCCTGGCTGCTCTCTTTCCACCCCGGCTTGCAGATAGCACCACCGACCTCCTGAGGCCCCAGCACAGCATCCTTATTCCCTCACCGGCTGCATGGTGCCTCCGGCAATGATGACAGCACGGCATTCTTCCACAACCTTGGCAAAGTGGACAGCTGGATTCAGCAAGAGGAATTTGAGGCTGCTCTGACCAACTGTGCCTGGGAAAAAGGAGAGAAGAGCATTGAGGAGCTAGCTGTGACACATACTCAGGGATATGAGAGATTCTCCCTCCTGACCTGGACACTCTGGTAGGTGCCCACCTCTCAAAGTAAGGACTTGCTGTTCAACACAGAGGCAGCAACAAGTAATGCAAACCTGGAAGTTACCTTCTGCTTCCTAATCTCCCTGGAGCTGTACAACAGGCACAGTAAATTGCAGGACAAAACTTGACATCCAAAGTGGGAGCAGACCTCTGCAAACCCTGGCCTCAATGCCCTTGATTAAAAATTCCCTTGGGGTCATAAGAATCCTCAGATAGACCAAGCCTCCCAGCCTACATCACAGATGGCACAAATGCAAGTGCATCACAGACTCTTTTATCTCCTCCCTCAGTGCCAGTGAAGCACCCTGCTTGTGACTGGCTCATGCCACCTCCCCCCAGCTCACGCCACCTCCCCCCAGCTCACCCTTTCCAGTACCTTGCCTGTTGAGAATTATTCTGCCATCTTGGTTTGCATTTGTGAGGGCTGAGAGAAATCCCTCAATCTGCATCAGTGGAGAGGCAGTTCGGAGCTGGTCATGCTCAGCCTCCACGGGAGGGCTCTGGGGGGTACCTGCTGGCCCAAAAAAGAAAGGACAGGCAGGCAACTTAGGCCACACTTGTAAAGACAGGGGTTAAGCACAAAACGTGCTCTACAGGAACACAATACCTGGCCTACATATGCAGGCAGAGAATAAATACCCATTAAAGGGGAAAACCCAAATTCTGTCTCATTGCTAAATTAAAAAAAAAATAAAAGAAAAATCTGATTTTTGTGGATGGCACCACTAAGCAAAGCTACTACAAACAGTAGCTCAGGTCCCAGAGCCAGCAGGTCACAGCAGTGCAAAGCTTGAGTGCATGTGGTGTGAACATGGAATTACATCATTCAGCTTGAAAGTGACCTCACTAATCCAATGTAGCCTAGGTCAGCTAGTGAGACCTGTTAAAAAACACCCATGCAGGACACCTTCTTCAGTCTCTCATTCTGCACATCTGCCTCCCCCCTTTCCTCATGCAGAGAGATGCGGGTTCCACATCCTCACTCTGCCCACAGATGCACAAGGAGAGGATGCCTGAACTCACCTTCCTTATCAGATCCCTGCTGAAGGGTCAGAAGAAAGTCCTGCAAACCAGCCAGCTTCTGGTTCTCCTTGTTGGTCTTCACAGTTGAGGCAGGGCCCCCATATCGCTCCACAAACCCAAAAAGCTGCCAAACAAAAGCCAGAAAGACTAAGACTACCAACAGCAGGAATCAGAGAAGATAAAGGCAGGTTTGCTGGCCTGCCACAAATTAAGTTCCTCAGTAGGTGTTCACAAACCAGCCTAATCAGAATGTTTCAGCTCCCATTACCTTCCTACACCCACTGAATCAAAAGCAAAACAAGTTTCTGATGTCTGTTCTTCCACTGCAATGCAGCCTGCTTGGCTGGCAAATTTGAGGCCAAGCAGCACAGAATTGGCACCCACTGCAATACTGTGGTAAACCACATTGTATTTTTCTTTTCTGCATAAGCAAGAGTTAATCTGCCCATATAGCAGTTTTTATAGGAACAAGTTTGTTTGCAGAACAGGATGGAGAAGACAAGCTCCCACCAGCTGCTGCATCTTCCATCTCAAACTGCAGGTGTGAAACAGCATTGGAACACTGCTGACCATGAAACCTCAGGGCAAGTACCTTCCTGCTGATAAGGCTCTTCTCACAGTACCGCTGAACCTGTTGGAGGAACACAGGAAAATGAACTGGCATTCAGCACCCCTTCTCCCATCCTGATGTCCTTGATCCCTGTCCAGGGATCAAGGCTGTCACTTGCTGTGCTTTTGGGGAGAGGTGCACAGCTCTTCGTGGGCAGCACCAGCCAGACAAGAGTTTATTACAAAGGCATTCCAGAGTGGAAACACACAGTGTTAAGGTGCTGTGTTTGGAGGTTCAAGGTGAGGAGTTAGGTTACTGGAGTAGCAAAATTTCTGCATCCACAGCCCTTACAGTGTAGCTTTGCCTTACAGACAGCTAGAAATCATGGGCTTTGGCTCTACTTCCAGCTTTCACACAATAATCTCAAACAAGTCACCACCACCTGTGCCCTAGCAGACAACATTTGCGTTACCTTGAAGAGGTTGATATTGTCAATCTGGCTCTGGAATAGAAAGTCATTGATGGATTTTAGTACTGTCCCTGAAAGAAAAGAGAGAGAAGGGGAAAAGAAATTATTGGTTGCTGCTGGGCCTGCACCCCTTATTGCCCACACCCATGTCCCTGACTGATAGTTCCATACCCCAGGAGTTTCCTCCAGTCTTACCTGTTTGGGAAACTGCCTGACATCCAGGATTCTGGTTCACATTACCTGTAAAGCATGAAACCAACTCAAGGAAGGCTTGAATCTATCTCAAAATTAAGCAGGAAACTAAAGACTGAGCTTAATGGGTACATTGCACAAAAAACCCAAGAAGTAACTACACATCTGCAAATTGTAGCTATACAGACAAAACACCAGCTCCCACTCAGTTTTAATTTGCCCTGTAGAGTAGCCCTACATTGTAGAACAAGTGTGCTGCTGCATCCTAAGGAACACCACCTACATTCCTTCTGTGGCAGGAAGCAGCAGGTAGGGTGGGTGATCAGAAATGCTCACACCCTATGTAGTCATCATGCTGCAAAGACAAAGGGAAGGGATTGCAATGCATCCCTCACCCCTCCTCAATGCAGCAGCAGGGAGCTGGGAAGCACAGAGGCTGGCAGGCAACTGGGAGGAGGGGAAAAACCTAAGGGCACCTCCATGCCCAGAGCCCGACAGCCAGAACAGGATTAACTACTGCCACTCACTGCATTTTATGTCCTAGGGTTTAACAGTGACCTCACATCTCACTTTTGCAGCCCCTGCCCCAAAGGGCTGCATTTCCCCTGGCATGGAGGAAGTTCTATATGAACTTAGGACATGCCCTCCTCAAGACACACTAAGAGATCATTGGAGAAAAGGAGTGAGCCCTGCAAATTCCTGTGGACCTAAAATCAAAGCAAAATATTTTCTCACAAAGGAAAGGCACCACTCAAGAAAGATTCATTCTGCAGACGCATGCTGACACACATAGAGGCCTTGCTACTAGATGACCTAGAGATTTATTTCATGCAGCTCTTGTGCTACACTGTTATACATCTGTTATACATCTGCTGTATTCCTCACTTAACATCTTACATCATCCCCACTTCAACTGGATCTCAAAAGCACACAGAAAAGGAAACTGCCTCTACCAACTTACAATGTCATCTGCTGCTTCTAAGCTAGTGAAACAAAGAGAAGGGTTCCAGTAGACATCAGTCAACTTCCCCATGTACAAACCAGCCTGCAAAATAAAACTACTGGCAACTGAACCTATACATAAGCAACACTTCCCTGCAGTCTCTGCAGAGGAGGAAGGGGGACAGTGTCCTGAGGAAGTACTAACTAGCTCAGAGTTTATCAGTATCCCTGGAGACACAAAAGGTTTGCTTACCTCCCAGCACAGCCACAAACTGCTCCAGTAAATACAGGATCTGCTTAATGTACATCAAGTTCTTTGCCTTCAAACGTTTCCTATGAAAAATGAGACACGTTTAGGCCCCAAAACCTCTTCAGGACTAACCGAAGCAGATGAGCTGCAGAAACAAGTACATGAACTCTTCTTCATTTTGGAGAGTCAGGAACTAAGATTTCTCCCAAATTCACTCTCCCTGTTTGTGACAGGGCACTGTCATCTGGATATCCTGCCCAAGGTCATCCCAAAGCATTTACTCATGCTCCCCCCACTGTTCCTACCATTGCACTTCTTGCATATTAATTATAGTTGGTTTATTACAATGGCAGTGATGTCTCAAGACTCTGTTGCAATAATGCTCCAAACATTCAGAGTTATTATCATTGAACACAACAATCAGCCACTGCAGGGATGGCAAGATGCAGAGCCAAAACACACATACAGCTTCCTCCTCCTCAGAGCTTCCTGCTTCTACCATAATGCCAGTCAGCATAAGGGAAGATTAAGGGAGAGACATGAAAAACTGAATCTTTTGAAACTCTGCATCCCAAAGTAGAAGTGATTAGAGGGAGATATTGGGAAAGGAACTGAGTGTATAAGGGGAAAACAGAATCCTCAGGGTACCCCCTTCTCGCTGCTTAATACCAGCCCCAGGAGTCTGACTTAGACTGATTCTAGACAGAGATAATGACGCAAGTGTCTTTTCATCTGCAGAACTCTTAATGCAGTAACTTTCCACTCGGGAAAAGCAAGAAAGACCCTGCAGCCATGGGGCAGGCCAAGGCATCCACAGACCTTGCCTCTGCTGAGCTGTTTTTCCCCAAGATCCTCACCTGTATCGCTCCATGTACTGCGACAGCTGGGAGTGGGCACAGCACAGCTACACAAACAGAAAGCAGAAGCTGTTGTTAATAAAGGAGAGAAGAAAGAGCACTGCTAGAAGCAGACCTCCCTCTCCATTAGCAGGCCAGGCTGTGACTCACCTGAGAGCCGCTGACCTCGGCACTATGGATACAGGTGATGGTGTCTGTGAGGTTGTGGGCCTCGTCAATGATCACAACCTGGTCCTTCAGCTTGATCCCGGCAGCGTTCCTGGTAGGCTCATGCAAAAGCATCTGATAGGGCAGCACCACCAGCTACAGGAGAAGCACACACTGCCCTGATTCCAGCTTTCATCCTTACAAACTTAAGGCATTCTACAACCACTCATTAACAGCCCATATCAGAGGGCCATGCAGAATTCAGCCAAGTGACTTACTCTTATTATGGGAAAAGGAAGAACAAAACCAGGAGCACATGCTTGAGAGAGGCACTGGGATGTAAGCTGAAGAGAAATGATTATGCTACAATTGCATATGGGCTGAGGTTACTTTCTAAATCTCCTTTGGAGCACTGAAAGCACGTCTTCAGAGAGAACCCGGCAAGGAAGAAGAGTGGTGTAAGAGCTAAGAGTACACCTGTATGTCAGTATTGCCTCACACTTGCTGAACTGCTCAAGTATTTCAAAATGCTAAGACATACTGCATCTTTATGAACTTCTGATGGGAATTCTCATTTTCCTTTGCTTTCTGAGCAAAACTATAGCTGACAGAAACACAGCCTGTTTACAGACTCCCCCAGTCTAAGTAACAGTACTAGAGGGAGCAGGCCATCAGTTTATTCATAAGAGTGCCTGGCATTAATGCCACTAAAACTGTTGCACCTTACCTGAGCAGCAGGGATAGCGAATCGACTCCCATAATATGGGCAGGCTTTAGTCTCCCTTCCCAAGGACACCAACTGCTCAATATCCTTCACTTCCACTAGAACTTCATCACGGAGAAACTGCATTTGCTCAAAGGAATAAAATGGGCACACGGTGCGACTCACACGTCTCTTCTTCCCCTCATTCTCTTCATTGCTCTTCTTTTCTAACAGCAGAAATCAAAAGAAAGCTACAAGCAACACACACAATAGCCTAGAATAACCACTTTGCAGAACCTCATGGATTTCAAAGCAAGCTTTGTCCTGTGTATTCCTGACCTATCACCTATTTTAAAATTATTGAGCAGTAACCTTTCCATCTCCACAGCTCGACACTACTCTTGCCAGTTAGATTTAGCATATGACATCTTCCAACATTTCTAGCATTGAGTTAACAAACACAAGTATCTTTCTGTGCAGAAGTCCTGACCAGCTTAAGACACTCAGAAAATTTATCCTGATCTCAGCATAACCTGGAGATCAAGAAAAGCACCAAGGATTCCTGCGCCTCCAACCTGTCATTTTCAAGCTTCTACCACTCTTGCTAGAACTGACTGGCAGTGCCCACTGTCTCCACACTCTCATGACACCTTTATTAGGAATTGCTTCCCCAGGCTGGGAGCATTCTTACCATGTTTGTTCTTTTGCATCTCCATGCAGCGGTCATTGATGAGCTGGAGAGCGCCCAAGCGTCGCACCTCCTCATTCACACACAGATTCTGGCACATGCAAAGAGAGGAAGAGGAAGGGAGTCAATTCACAGCTGAGTGCCCCCATGTGCACCCACTGCTGCAAAACAAAAGATTTTCTTTGAAGCAATCTCAGGCCAGATTCCAAAAATGAAAAGTCTACCAGTTAGACACTGTACATACTAACTGCTGCAAACATGCTCAAAACTCACAGAAACTTAGGAGAAAAAAATGAGAAAAAGAGGGCTCACTGCTACACAACAGCTTCTAAAAAATGCTGCTAGAAGTACTAGTCTACTAAGAGGGGCACCTTCTCAGTGACTCAGACATCTGTCATACTCCGTATTAGAAAAGGTAAAACATATTCTTGTATTTACATCAAAGGGTAAATGACCAAAACAGAGTTCACAGAAAAATGTACATCACACAGATCTGTGTTGCGACCCATGGCTGCCTTAGTTTTTCAACAGGAGACTCAGCCAGTCCCCAAGGTGACTTCTGTGGCACCAGATCCACACAGCTCCTGGCAATGTGTTCTGGGTCCCTGAGAACACCACCACGTACCTGCCTGGATCCCAAGGAGACCAGACGTATGGTTTTGCCAAAAGGACTTTTCTGCACCTCATGCACAAACTGGGACAGCTGGGAGTGAGTGCGGCTGCAGTAGTAGATCTGCAATGAGGAAGAACAAAGGGGAGACAAGAAGAATAGGGAAGCCAATCCCTACCTATGACCAATCCTATAAGGAAGCAGCCAAGCACTTCAGCAAGGTTCACCTTGCTCAAGCCTTCAAAAGCACAAGGGAAGGCACATGTTTGAGTGTCACCTTAAAACTGCTGAGGCCAAAAGCCCCATCTTTGTTTTCTCCTCTGCATTTGCTTTTGTTTCCATTTAATTTTCCAAGGTCTCTATAAAACAGGGACTTCACCATGCAGAGTAATAAAAAACTATTTATTGCTGTGTGCTTTTACAGCAAGCCACAGCAAAAAATAAGCAGTGCTAGCACAGCAAGCTGCTTAGCGAGGTGGTGTAGTCCAGGAGATGAGCACAGCAGAACTAGCTGTCTTTATCAACAAACCTGGCAGGTTTTGGAAGCTAGTTCCTAAATCCTTCTGTACTGCCTGACTGTTGGAAAGGTGCAAGGAAGCCATAATTCTGCTCACTCCTACACTATTCTATGAAGTGGCACTATTTAATTTCCTCATCTCACCTTAGGCACATGCTCCTCTTCCAAATCATCATCATCTTCTTCCAGCCTAAGAAAAAAGAAAGCTCAAACAGTTTCCTTTCAGCAGACCACCGACAGTAAGAATCAAATGATGCTCCACCACAGGAGTGAGGTCTCAAGAGAGATGATTAAGTCATCTCAAAAAGAGCCTCAGAACTCATCTCAGGTGGTAGAAGAAAATTTAACTTTTTAAGAACAGTGTAAGTGTGCATAATCAAGTCAAGCCTTTCTCTTTAAAGGAAAAATCTCTCCTGGGCTGTGCCTTTCTTCCAAGTTCAAGATTTTTTTTTCTTTTGATTCAGGGGCCTCTAAGCCTCAGGCATAAGCGAATCAGTGCTATACTATTCTTTGGTGAGCTTATTTATTTATTTTTGTAAAGCTTTCCCATTAGAAGCAATTTACCACCCTCCAGATATTGCATAAAGAAGAGTTTCAGGAAAGCATTCAGCTGCCATTGAGCTCCTCAAAGACAACAGCAGTTCAGTGTTTGATAAACTACCTACATATAAAAAAAGTAGTTAAGTGTTCTTCAATTTTTAAGACAGAAGCTTAAAAAAGACACTTCTTAGTGTCTAGAATCTAGACACTAATTAGTAAATTTGTGATTTAAATGTGTTTGATTTTTTTGTGCTGAAGTATGGCTTCTGGCTTTCTGCATAAAGCAAATGCATGAGAGAGAAAAGTGTGCGTGGGATTTTCATGCCAAAGCTCTGTCTTCAGAAATGTGAACATCTCTGCCTTTAGAGTATCAAAAGATGCCAGTGCTAATCTGCAGAACTGACAGCTTCCTCTGATGTCCTGAGTTCCATTCTGCTTTTCTGATGCAAGGAACTTGACCTCGAGTCATTCACTCAGCATCCAGAGGCACTCTTTGGGAAGCTGGGCATGGATAAAGGCAGGACACTGCTACATGTTTTAAGATGCACTTTCTCAGAAAGCACTTCAAGTCACTCAGATCAGTCTAACAAAAGCTTAAAAAAACCAAAATAAACCAAACTAAAATCCCCCCAAACAACCAATTAAATAAAACCCCAGAACAACCACCACCTTACACTGTTTGAAAAGGTGAGAAACACTTTTTAATAAAATCTGCACACCTTCTTTAATCGGGGCAAGACAAAAATTAGACAGAAAATGTTTCCTTAGCATGGAATCTCCTCAAATCCCTGTCCTTACCCAGATACCACTTTCTTTTCATCATCACTCTCATATTCAGCAAGAATCAGCTCCTCCTCATTGTGATCCAGCTGGTCTAGAGCACCCTCTCCAGCTTCCTGTGAAAGAGCCTCCTTGCTGAGCTGAAGAAGGCGCTTTGCCTCATCCTCCTCACATCTCTGGAAGGAATACAAAGACACAGCATTTCCCATATAAAACGAGAGTAGCACAGGGGTTGCTTTATGGCATGAACAGGTCAGAAGACAGCACAGTCCCTCACAGAAGGCTGAAGCTGTTCAGCCCTACAGAAGGCAGCTGTTGCCAACAACCAAAGATTTGCCCACACAGACGGTTATGAAGGGGAAACATAAAGGACCTTCTCTGCAAAAGGCCTGCTGAACTAATAGACCCTCAATGAAATGTTCATGTAATCCAGTACTAGTTGCTTAAAGTGGCCCATAAAAGATGTCTGCCTGAGAGAAAATAGTGTGTAAATAAACCTGAACAAACAAACATGTAAGGACATAATCAAACACTCTGTGCACATTTAACTCAAAGCTAGAATCAGCTCAGCATCTGGTTTAGAACAAGATTTCTCTTGCTGTTTTTTCTCCAGTTGTATGGCTGTTACTCTAACACAAGTCTGCCTCTCTACAAAAATTCAGTTGAACTGCTGAAGAACAGTTTTCTGATTAACTTTTGTGTCACAACAAAGAAAAGTTCATTTTTTCCATCTCAAAACAGTATTTTCCAATGTCAATGAGCATTTTATTACCATGGAATGATACAGAAAATGCAGTTAGTAAGCACTACAGAAAAGATGAATCAGTCACTTTTCTAAATCTCCATATTTCTCTCAGTTGCTTTCTTGCTTTTCATCATGCTTCTCATTTCACATGCTCTTCATCCTCTTTTAAGAGACAAGTTCTTTGTTCCATTTGTTTTTTATTTGCCATTCTTTACTATTTCTGTCATATCCTTTTGACAGGAGTTGACCAAAACATTACATAGTATTTGAGATAGAGCACATTAGAAATTAATAGCCTGGCAGCCTAATAAATCTATCTGGGGACCTGAACTGAGTATTTCTGGGAAGTATAACTCATATAATCAAAAACCATCAAGAGCACTGAGGCCAGTTCATGCACCTAAATGAGAGGAAATATATATCTGTGAACCTTAATACCATTTTTATTCCAGAAGTACAGACTGTTCACACATGTTCATAAAACAGAGATCTTTCCAAAAAAGCCTCCAAGTATTAAAGCTTTTAAAAGAAAAGCAGAAAGCCAGAAGGCAATCAGAATGCATATCATTTCTGCCCACACACAAAAACTGTCACAGGAAATTATCGATGCACAAATTGTTTTTCACATCTGTACTTTTAAAAGAAAATTTAACAAATAATTTCGGATGACCAATTTCAGAAACCTCATACAAAGAGCTCCTCAAACAGGTGGGTTGGAAAAGTCAGTGTGAAGTCACACATAAGCAAATATAAACAACACTGAAGGTAACCAAAACAGAAAGTTTTGATCTGTGGAATAACTCACCTTCCTCTTTGCTGCGTATTTTAACTGAATGTTGTGCCGAATTTTCTCAAGACGATCTTCTCGCTTTTTCCTTCTGATCTGCTCTTCCTACAAAAATGGGAGAGTGTAGGCAGGATGAAGTGGATTTAGTCCTCAACCCTTGGTATCACTACTTATGCTCTGGGCACAGAAAAAAGACTAACGGAAACAAAATTGCCAGTACAGGGTGCCGTTCTCCCGGAGTGCTCGCCTACTGAGTGTTACTCTGCTCAAAGTATTATAGTTTCCTGTCTTGGGCAACCTGCAGGCAAAGACACACCACTACCAAATTTGTCTCACGTGTTCTCCACTCATCATCCAGGACACAGGAACAGTTTGCACAGAGGGGTGGTGGAGTTCCCTTCCCGGGAGATGCTAAAAAGCCGCCTGGACACGGCGTACCGCGCTCTAGGGACTCTGCTCGAGCAGAGAGGCTGTTCTAGGTGACCCCCAGGGGTCCCTTCCAGCCCCGGCCATTCTGTGACTATGCGATATCAGCCCTCCCGATCCTTTCCTCGCTATTTCACCCGTCCTCTACACACGAGCGCTTCCCCACCTTCAGCCTGTCCACCATGTCCCGCTCCTCCTTCTTCTGCACAAAGGCCGTGACCCAGTCCGGCTGCCCGGCCGTGTCCGCGCTCCCCGGCCGTGCCTGCTGCGGGGTCAGCCCGTCCTGCCCGCCGGCCCCGAGCGCCAGCAGCTGCGCCTCCTCCTGCCGCCGCTTCTCCTCCCAGTCCCGGAGCCACGACAGGGCCCCGCAGATGAGGCTCAGCGATTTTCCCTGTCACGGAGAGCCAACAAGGTGAGGAGCGCTGCCGCCACCGCCGCGGCCCCGCTCGGCCACAACCGCGGCTCGGCCCCGCCGCCTCACCGTGCCCGTGGGGCTCTCGAAGATGCCAACCCGGCCGGCCTCCAGCGCGCCGTACAGCGCCTCCATGAACTGCTCCTGGATGCGGTACGGAGTGTAGGGGAACGGGAACCGGCCCGGCACAGGGCCCGCCGCCGCGCCGCTCTCCATCCCGCCCCGCTTCGAACCGGGCGCCGCGGCCGGCCCTGCCCCTTCCCCTTCCCGTGACGCGGCGGAAGGGCCGCCCCGCGCTGCCCTCTACGCACAGACCCCGCCTTCCCGAACTGCCCTCTACCCCACTCCCTCCCATCACACGCTGGGACGGAAAATCAGATTACAGAGGGAAAATACAAAAGGTTTTATTTAGGATGGAAGCGCACAGCAATAAAACACTGCAATATAGAAGGGGTTTATATAATACGCAGTCCTTAAATGCTGAACTGTGTATGTTAATATTCTGGAAACAACAGCGACCTAAAGAAGAGTCGAATAAAAAGAACAAGACAATTTCAATCAGTCTCTGGACCAGCAGTGTGAACTCATCGTGTACTGGTTCAGACTAGGCCATCTGGGGGCAAATCCTTTATTTCTGGGTTAAATAATATAAGGCCACATTTTTGTCCACGTTTTGTTGATGTCCCATGTTGGAAGGAGTTTCAAATCAGCAACAACAAATCTGGGAGAAGCTATAGACTGCCTTTCAACTGGAAGCACTTCTGCATCCAAGTTTTCTGGGAACAGCCATTAGTTTTGTGTTACCTAGCTATCATGAGGTAGGAATTCTTTGTCCCATGTATGATTTGGAAAATAGTAAGAAAGGACAAACAGATTTACGTTCAGCTCCAAAGTCTCACTCTGAAAAGATCTGGAAATGCCTTGTCAAACACTGTGTAAATTTACTCCATTCATAAAAAATAAGGGAAGGTAATAGAAAGAAGAGTTCCTAAGACTATTACAGCATCTAACAAGCCAAAGTTTTGGGTCAGAGCCAACCTGGAACACTTTATTTTGATCTTCACCTTAGCTGTATTTTACAAGCCCAACTCTCCCAGTTATTATTCTAGCATATATTCACAGTCCCCACTTACCCTGAAGCTCGTGCTCATTCCTCAGGCTCTTGGCACTCTTCCTAAACCCCGAGCACTTGACTCTTGGGACTAACTCCCTGTGTCCAGATATCCTGAAGTCTTCTGTGCCTCTGCGGTTAAGCACCCAGCCCTAACACCAGATATACCATGTCTCCAGTCAGTCTCTTCCCACCGTGGTTCTCACCATGCATTCAGGTACCCCCAAAAATTACTTTATGTTCCTGCTTTGAACATCCACCCCAGGCTTATGGCAGAAGTGAGTGGGAGGTGAGGATCCTTCTACCCACCAGATGTTTAGAAGGTTTCTTGGCTGTGTGGATTTTCAAATGCACTTTTAAGTGTTGAGCTTTTCAGGAAGGTTTTCCCACACTCGACACAGTTGTAGGGCTTTGCTTCCCGTAATTCCCACTGTAGCTACTTCTCCTCCTGCTGCCTGTGAATCACTGTTCTTCAGCCAATATTCCCATGCTTGATCATGGAAGAAATCAGCCTACAGCACAGAAACATCCACCCCTACCCAGCAGACTATTTATTTCCTTTCTTCCTTCCAGTCGTAGCCCTTTTCCTTAAAAAGAAAGCTCTGCAGCAAATTGTATCTACATTTCCTCTACAGAACAGATAGACAACTGAATGGAATGATAAACTGGTTTATTAACCTTTAGACTGAAACATCCTGGTTTTTCATAGGTTATACCCATTTGGAGACACACGTTGGAAATTCATGCTAGAGTGTGAGGTACGATGGGCTGGACAGCACTGCTTACAGACTGAACATCATCCTGTTCAGTCGTGGAATAGGACATGATGCAGCAGATTAAACCCCTCAGTTTTGTTTCAGCTGATCTGCAGATTTTAGAAGACACTACTACACTGGTTATACCAATCCCCAAAGTTTAGTTTACAACACTCAGGGCTGAAAAACATTTGCAGTACAAACAAAGGTACTCAAAAGCACCTCAGAGCAGCAAACTGACCCAAATATTGTCAAATATTGTCAGCACAAAAAGAAGAAAAAGCCATACTTTGGTTTATGTCTTTTAACATTATGAGTATATTCTTTGCTGAAAAATACACAAGATTGATTTCATTTTGGACAGGGTCTTTTTGAAAGGGTATTAGATACCACTTTGGTTTGCCATACTCTGCCTACTCTGCCTTCCTGGAAGCAGAATCTATTTACTGAGGGAGCAGAAGGGGCAGGGTGAGTGTGGAGTGTGCAGCATGGTACACTCCAAAATTTTCAGCATTCAGCTCTTCCCTTAACAGACATGTTCCATGCAATTTCTCACCTTGTGAGGAGTCTCTCTACTAGCTCAGTGTTGGGCTGCTTCTGGTCAAAAACCTGCTTCTCTTCATTTATCCAAAAGGTTAAAGCCAAGCTGGGGACTGCAGGTCCTGATCAGAGGAAGGAAAACAGACATAATAAATACCTGTCATGGTAGCAGTGCTGTAGGGTGGGATTACAGGAGGATAAGTATTTAGGAGCTGAAAGTAACGTAGACCATAGGAAAATGATGCCCAGAAACATGAGTCAGGGTCACTGTGTGTCCTGCCATGCACACTGTGACAACACTGTTCAGGTCCAATAACCAGGGCCAGATCAGGTAGCACACACAGGTCAACCAGATGTCCAGAGAGCTGCCTGACAGCTCACTGCCTTCTCACAGGTGTCTGGATGTTCTTCCTGCTGCACTTCCAGATCAAAAATGCCTCCTGATGAGTTTTGTGTAAGAAAACTATAGATTCCTCAAACCATTTTCTCTCCATCATCTTTCTTCCTAGTGTTTTCTGCCATGGTCTGGAGCCCTGTTTAGTGTTTTGTGGACCTGTCTTAATGGATCAGCCAAGCACACACAGATCTGGGCAGGAGGCAAGATTTTGATCTGCTCACACATTATCAACAGCAGCAGCCCAAAGGCAGATTTCCTGTCCTGTGCTCCAGAAAAATGGCGGTTTGACTGCCTCTTTCCAGATGGATTTTATAGGGCTGGCAGTGAGCAGAAAGAGTCACACACACCTGTTCATGCACAAACACTGCCTGGGGGAGGGGGCAGCAGGATGGGGGGCAGCAAGGAGGAAGCAGGAGCAGCAGAGGATGGAGTGTTCAGAACACAGGTGTGTCTGTGACATCAGTGACAGAGCAGCAGAGGTGACAGCTCCAGCAGTGCAAGTGGGCCCCAACTGTCACAGCACTGCTCCCAGTGTCATGACGGCCTTGTGGGCTTATCTGGCTTTGTCTGGTGAGTAGGAAATGTCCCTCCTCCAAACCCAGTTGTGAAGAAGGGCAGCCAACCCAGCTGCTCTGCAATCTCCCCATCATTCCTCAGCTTGGGCAGTTTGGAAGCAAAAGGAAGGGATGAAGCACCCTCCAATGCCTCAGCTGCAAGGATCCCAGGGCTTATAATTTTGGCAATTTTCACCACTGGAGCTGGTATTTTATTCACCAAGGAGGGCCACAGAGTGACCTAAGAGCCAGATAGGAGTCAGATCTGGAGGCAGTGGGCACAGGCTGGAGCACAGATGGAGACTGGAGATGCCATGACAGGGACAGCTGGGTGCATTAAGCCAGACACGAGCGCTAAGGCACAGGTCTGGAGTTAACCAACAAAGCTAAGAAGGAAGAGTTGGCCCAGTAAAGCAACAGGGGAAGCAGGAGAAAGAGGTCTGAGAGAGGACCTTGGTTAAAGACCTATTTAGCCAGAGGAAGAGAGTTTGCAGAGACTAAAAATCTTGGAAGGAAACAGTCTACTTGCTCCAGCCCCAACAACAGAGCAATATTCTCAGTTTCAGCCATGACTTCCAAGACATTTCTCCCAGTTCAAAATTTGAATATCCAGAGCTTTGCTGAAGGTCCCTCAGCCATGTACTGTCACTCCTTTCAACATGGGCAAAACAAGTTTTCCACAGGTCTGGACCTTCCATCTCTAGCTTGTAAATGCATTTTCCATGTGCTGGATCCTACACCCAGAAAAGGCAACAGAGATCTGGATTCAGTCCTCCAGCTCTCCCAAACATGTCGTGGTTAGCATTTCCTTCTCCCTCTGACTCCCTGCACTCTATTTTCCACCAGTGCTCTTGGGCTGGGGCTGCATAGCCGGCCCTTGGGGCACTAAGGCACAGCAGCCAGGAACACCACTCTCTGACCAGGAATACCACCAGTTCTTCAAGTTCCTGCGGATCACCATCCAAGTCAGCACTGCCTGCCACCTTCGTGAGCTGTACGGCTGCAAGAACTCACTTGTCCAGAGACTGGATGAGTATGAAAACCACGGAGTCATCCCTCCAGGTAAAGCCATCCATGATTCCCAAGGGCAGGCAGTTGCACAGGAGTCCTCTATGGCCTTGATCACTGGGGGAGGAAACACAGGATCTGGGGAGAAGTGGGGGGAGAGAGGTGGGTAACAATCTTGCAGTGAGGAGAAGGCATGTGCTCATGAGCATCCTGTCTCACATTTCATTGGATCCACATGTGTCCCTAGGACCAGCCCCTGCTCACTCCTTGGGTCATGAAGATGACAAAGAAGCAGTGGAGTTTCTCAAAAGGGGTTGTCACGGAGGGATGTCACTCCACAGGGAGGTTATTGCTAAGGGGGATGCCAGCACTGGAGTCTATCACTGGGTCTGTGTCTTTATTTGCCTCTTTCTAGGGCCTATATGCTCTGAACTGCCAGGAAATCATTTCTTCCACAACTTCTGCACCTTTTCTCTTTATCGCTGTATTACGAAAAAGTATTTCCTTAAGGTGAGTTATTTAGCTATTTCCTGAAGACTATGGTGTGCTCTGGGCAATTAATAGGCAAAAGAGAGAGCCCTAAATATGAGTAAGTGGGAAGACAGAAATCTAAAAGACAGGGGAAGGGGGAAAATAGAAGAGAACCATGGGCAGCCCATCATCCAGGGGCACTCACACCAAGCTGATTAGCTAACACAGATGGCACCTGCAGCTCTTTGCCAAAAAGGAGACTTTACAGAAGGCATTCTTCAAGAAAATAAACCTTTGAGGATGACCTCAGCCCTCTTCCCCAGCTCTCATTCCCAACCAAGTTGAGACAATCTAGGTTTCTCCAGAAGAAAGGGGGATTCACGTAGGCCAGAAGAAGAGAGCAAAGAGAGCTGTGAATCCCAAGAGAGATTTATGGGGAGACTTGACAAGGAAAGGATATGAAGGTTTATTTTGCCTTCCTGGGCTCATCTTAGTAGGAAATGAGATTGTGCAGTGAGAGCTAAACCCACAGAACAGGGCTGTGCATAGGTGCCTGCTCCTAAGGCTCTCCAGAGGAATGTTTTCTCCTCCACAGAGGACCACGTGCCCAGGACACAGCAGAGCGAAGCAGCGCATCAAAGCAGGCGCCAACACCATCATGAGCAGTGATGCCACGTCATCCAGCAGCTTTGGTCCCCAGCCAGTTCCCACGTCTCACTCCACACCTGGCACGGAGGCAGCTGTGATCCCCACCTCCTTACCTGTGAGCACACAACCAAATCCTTCCGGCCCACAAGCCACAGAGGTGACAGCCAGTGACCAGCAGCAAGGACATCTGCCCAACAGTGGCATTGAGGATCTCCTCCTGAGGATACTGGACAGCCAGGTGCAGACTTCACTGCAGACAATGAAGTTGTTGATGTCTGTTGGGAAGACAGTGAAGGAGGAGGAGTTGCGGAAGGCTGCCACAAGCCTGCTGGTGGCCCTGAACAACGCAAATGTGTCTTGGTCACGAACCAACTGATACAGCTCAACAGTGTGGTAAACACAGGGGAAAAAGCCATCTCTTCCAAATGCATGGGGAAACAGAGCCATGGGAAATGCTATTGCTCAGGATTCAAAGAAGAAGATTGTATCCTCTTGGAAGTAAATGTATTGAAAAGATACCATTCTCTCCTGTAAAAACTCTTTGCTCACCATTAATGGTGTTTGTTGTGTCAATCAAGGGATGTCATGGGAGAATGATGGCTTTTCTTCATTAAATGTAGGTGCTCCTGCTCAAAAGCATTAAGAGAAGAACCTTCTTTGAAAACATGTATGTGAATATACACACACAGATATACAGTGGGTGCTCTACAAGTGCTGGAAGGCTTTATCCTGCAAAGGAACTGCTGGTCCCGCGCTCTCCTTGTACTGGGGTTTGCACGGTTGACATCTACTTCTGAAATGTTGTTATGAAACACACAGGATAAATATTCATATTAAGAGCCTCCTCTTGTCTCTCACAAAAAATCCGAGAATCTGATTCTTGGAACTTTGGCTGAAGTGCTGTTTCTTTTCTAAACACTGAACATGCCTGTAAGTAAAACTGTGTGAAACCATCTGGAGTCTGCACTTGCTGCTAAAGGCAGAGTGGGAACTCTCCAAGAACCAGGTTCTCTGACTCTCCACTCAGAAGAAGATGGTGTTACCTCAAACTCAATCTAAGCTCCAGTCGTTTTGGCTTTCAGGAGACCACCACTGAAGTGAGAATCCCCTATTCACCTTTCTTTCTGCAGGCTTTCTTGTTTTCTATTCCACCAAGGGCACTGAGGATAAAGGGTCAAAGGCAGCTCTCTCAATGATGCAGCACACCAAGCAACATCCCTGTGGAGACAGTCTGGGATGTTGGTTTTCTTTACACTGCTAAGTGGCACAAACAGAACTGAGTGAAATATAGGCTCTGTGTCTATCCATTGAAGGAAATCCTTAGAAAGATGATCTCGAAATCACAGGTCCTCCACTGTCCTGGGAACTGTAATCTTTCTCAAGGCCGAAGGCAGGTCACACACATGGGAAATGTGCAAGTCCTGGAACAGTCCCTAGCGAGTGGGATCCCTAACAGAGCGTACACTGTCCCGGCCTCACTCCGGCACACCAGCTCATTCTCTCCTCCCTGGAAGGTGTCCAAAGCTGCCGGATCCCTGCCTGAGGCACCACAGCTTGTGCCCCCATCCAGCTGCCCGGGCAATGGCAGCTTCCTCAGCTCCAGCAGCGGGGGCACTTCTGGCAGCAGCCTTTGCTTGCCATCCCCACCCTCGGGGCTTGGCTGGCAGCCCGCACGTTTGGGTGCCAGATTTGGCAGCCACGGGCAGATCGCTGGACATTTCCCACACGGACGGCTCCGGCCAGGCTCTGCATGGTGCTGCGTCCCTGGACCATCCTCCCGCCGGGGCTGCGGGCCGGGAGAGCCGCTCCTGCACAGCCGCGCCTGAGCTCTGTTCCCCCGACCTTCCCGGCGGCCGGACCCCACCGAGGCCCCGCGGAGCGCCCGCCGCGTTCCTTCCCACGCTCCCCCGGCACTTCGGCACTTCCCAGCCCGTTAGCTTGCCCGGCGCCGCCCCGCTTTTGCTGCGGGGAAGCCGCGTCCCCCGCGAACTCACCGGGAGCGGGGCCGAGGGGCGCTGGGGCCGAGGGGCGCAGCGCTNGCGCCCCGGGAGGGCCGGGCCCGCTCGGCCGATCGACCCGGATCTACCCCTGGGTATCTTCCCCCCACCACCTTCCCCCGCGGTCCGGCCAGGAGGCGACTGGGCGCGGGTTCGCGTCCTGTTGGGTACCGGGGCTCTCCAGAGATGGGAGCATCGTCAGCTCCCGAGTCGTAGTTCATACCTGCACAGACCACCCAGCTGGGGTTCCAGCGGTGCTTTCCGCCGATTCCCAGCGCTGGCTGGGTTTTACCGAGCCTGCGGGCCCTGCCAGGGAGGGAAGCATCACTGCCGAAGCCTAGAGCGGCTTTCTGTCACAAACTGGGTGACAAGATGGTGTTTTCTTCCATGGAGCCACTTTCCTTCAGGTCACTGGAGGCTTTACTCCTCTACTACTTCTAAAAGTTTTCTGAGACTCCAGTCACCACGGAAGCTTCTGTGTTCAGGTGCAGCATAATACATCCCAGAGCACACATATGTACAGCTTATGCCACAGGAAGGGATCCATCCATCCATCCATCCATCCATCCATCCATCCATCCATCCATCCATCCATCCATCCATCCCAGATAAAGTTTACCTATTGCAGTACATCCTGCAAGCACTGCTTGTGCTCAGCCAGGTACTTTTTCCCCGGAGGAATGCAGGAATGGCTGTTCCCTTTGAATGACATAGAGCAGTAATTAAGGGGCTGAGGTATGTGGCAATGACAGAAAGATTTTTGATGGGCTTTTGAGGAGAATGGCAGAAAAAAGGTTCACCAAGCCCTCCCCAGATGCAGCTGAGGAAAAATTTTACCAGTTTTCAGGAGCAACCGCCTTCCCATTTCACCTGCTGCTGCAGAAGTCTCCTGATCTTGGGAGATAGTAACTGCAGCTCCCACCAGAGTGCAGCCCAATAAAGCAGGTTTCAAGACATCTTTATCAGTTTGCTGCTGCTGCCATGCACAGGTTGCACCTAGCAGAGATTTTCTTCACTGGGTATTCAAGAGCAGCTACTGTTGTGCTTTCTCCACACGCTATTTATCAAACACTAGATTTTGTAGGGGCTTAATTATCTCTGTTTTCTGTAACTCCTTTCTTTGCTCTGTGGCCAAAAGAAGCAGAGCTCACCATTAGGCAATGGAACATGGCTTTTCTGAGCCACACTACCACTCATTAAACATTTCAATTTAAATGAAAAGGAAACTGGAATGGATGAAGAAGGTTAACAAGCTTTGCTTCTTTGAAACTGTACAAAAATATCCAGATCAGTTTAATCAGACTACATTTCACGTGACAAGTCCTCACTCTTATTTTCTTTTTAATCTCAGAGTTAATCTAGTTTCAGCGATGGTTGTGAGCTTTGGTAGTCTCATACATCTTAGGAGCATATTTGTTCAGTTAAGGAGTCAGTCATGAAAAAAAATCTTCTTTATTAATTTAGAGGCAAAAAGCCCAAGAAGGAACTAAAAAGGAGTACCTGAAATAACTCCAAAAACTCAAAGATGAAGCCAGAATCAACAATTCCCAATTCATTGAGTCCAATTTAATTTTTTTTCCAATATTCTAAAATAACTATTTAAGTTTTTCAAAGCTGACTAAAGTTGAGTCAGTTATTCCAGCTCTCTCTGAAATGACCAGTTTTGTGGCTAAAGTTGGTTACAGCTGGCTGGAGACATTAACTAGTTGTTCCCCTATTAGGAACAGCCTTTCAAATCAAACAGGAGTTAACTTCGTAATTACAGGTATCTTATTTGAAGAAGTTACAGAAAACAAAGGGTTATGAGAAACAAGCAAAAAGAAAGCAGTTTATTTGCAGGAAAATTTTAAAGAAAACAAAGTATTAAAATCATTCCTAAATACAGAGTAAAACATCTCCCAAAGACCTTACTCTGTTCCCAGAGCAATGCTTTCAGAACTGGGAGAAAGTTCAGGTTATTTTTCCATAATCTTGAAATAATCAAGCTTGTTTTTCCTAACATCTTTTTGTGGTGCTGAGGAGACTCGTTATATTCCCAAGCAATAGGAAAGCAAATCTCTGACTTCTCTATGTGACATTCATATTCTGCTGCTCAGTGATCACAGATCCCTGATTATGTAGATATTACCTGCAGCCAGCTAGGCAGCAGCTCCTCCTAGGTGTGGTACCTACATGCATGGCTCTCAAATAATACAGGTGGGAAAAAATGGTGCTGAAAGGCAGCCTGTTGGCACAAAAGCAGTAAATTCAGAGACCCGTGGTTTAAATTCACATGTAACTGTAGCCTGCAAAATTATTTTTGTCTTTTTTCATTTTACTGCAAAGTTATTTTTATCTTCTTTCATTTTGGGATAAGGATGGAAGTGTGTGAAGCCAGATCTCAGACTCCAGGGTCTGCCTAGTCAATCATGTTGCTGTTGCAAGCAGTCAGCAAGATGTTTATAGGAGGGATATGACACACAGGTGCATGATCTAAGTCCTCTAAAGGTGCTGTAGAAGGGCATTAAGTACAAAAAGGCAGGATGGAAGAAGGAAAATCTCTTTTGGAGTATTCCCATCTGTGAAATAAACAGTTTCTTTGATTTTTAGAGGTTCTCCAGCATAAAATAAGAGGCTGAAGTCTCAGCAGGTTCAATGTACACTTGGCATTACATTTTCTGACAATGAGAATACCCATCAAGTTTCTCCTGCCCCAACATCAGAAAGATTCACCCTTTCTTTCCTGAGCACCACTTCTGCATGAGATGATCTACTAGTACATAAAAATAGGTGCTATGAACAAAGCCACTATTAAGGCACGGCCAAAGATGAGACAGCAAAGTCAGGCTAAATTTAAATGGGGTTTATGGTTGGTCACAGATCCAGACACTTGGGAGGTATTGTCCTCCTCCTTGTAGAGCAGCTGCTCTGGTGAGACAGTGCTTGTGCCAGCTGCAGAGCACCCAGCTGTGGCTGGAGAGGCATTAGTGATGTTTACACAAGTGGAAACATACAGGTTGCAATCACTTGCTAAGTTACTTCTAGGTGCTCTTTAAACATTTGAACCACAGTTTTAAAAACACAAATAAAAACCCAAACAAAAAAATCCCAGAGAAAAAAAACCAAAAAAAACCCCACACGACCAAAGGCATCCAACCATAAAGGTTCAAAATACCATTTCAGTAGTTTTTGTGTTGTATGGAGGCAGATTTTAAGTTGGGTATATGGTAAAGAAAGTTAATACAATTCTGTAACGCAGTAGGCAAGTAAAGGTATCAGAACAGGTGTCTCTGCCCTACTTTGTCTCCAGGCTGATCCTTGTAGGCCCATTTTCCTTGTTCTTCACAATAGCATGTATTACAACTCCTTTTTTCCTTTTTTTTTCTGCTGTGGTTCTTATGAAAAAGAAAACAGCATTAGCTGCTCTAACAGCATGCAAAAGGTCTTTCACGAGCTCCTGCTGATCTCTGCTTGATTTCAGAAAAGAGTCTTTTCAGATGCTACTTCCCCAAGCTTCATCTCCATATTCTCCTTTTCTTCCCAAAGTCTATCCTTCAGGCATTTGTACTCTGAAGGAGAAAGAGGGAATCTCCCTGGCAGGCAGAGCTCTGTGAGACCACAAAGTCTTACTTGTGCATGCAGGCTGTGTCTCCTTGCACTTCGGAATCCTTGTTCCCTATTAAATAGTATGACTCTTGCCTACCTTCAACTGTATTTATACGAACCCAGATTAGCTCTGTATTAATAAATTGGGTTCTCAATCACCTTTTAAAGGGAGACTGACTGTGTTTTAAAAGCTCAGCAGAAGAATCTCTTTTTTAGTAGGTTTGTAAAGTAGAGATTTGGTTATTTTGTAACTTGGCTTTTTTAATAGTTTGTAACCTGTGCTTGGCAGGGGCCTGGGGCCTCCTAGTCTAGGCTCTTGACTTCATTTTTCTTCTTTCACTGTAATTAACCTGGCATGGGCACTGTTAAATCACAGACCATACAATGAGACACTTCTTGAAACAGAAGTAAATTCCAGCTACAGAAAATCTCACTGCCACATTCACAAACCCTTCGGCAAAAAACCCCTTGGAATTACAAAGGTGGCAGGTAGTGACCAGGGGCTCCAGGGGGAACTGAGGTGAAGGTGGGCAACAAGCAGCCAGCAAAGAGCTGCCACTGCTTCTCACTCCACTGGAAGGGCCTTAGTTGTGCAGGCAACAGAACATTTAAGGGGAAAGCAAAGCTAGGGAAGTTCTGGCTTCAGAAAGAGACTTCAAAAAGGTCCTTTCTGAAGGGACAGGGAACTGGTCCAACTGTGCCAAAAAGAGCTAGTGGGATGTGAAGGGGTGGGACAGTCTGGAAGGTTCCTTATGCCTGAAGGATCATGGCAAGCGTAGCACTGGAAAAGTCTGAAGTACAAAGGAAGTAAATCTTGGAGTACCTTTTGTTCACTTGTTGAGCTTGGAAGAGACACACTGGATGTGAAATTCCAGGGAAGCTGCCCTTGCTGTAGTGGCTGGAGTGAGAAGCAGTGGTAGCTCTTTTCTGGCTGCTTGTTGCCCACCTTTACCTCAGTCTCCTGGAGCTCCAGGTCACCACATGTCACCTTGCTTTTCCAGAGGTTTTGCTAAAGGGTTTCTGAATGTGACCATGGGCTTTGCTGCAGCTGGAATTTATTTCTGTTTCAGGAAGTGTCTCATTGTAGGGTCTGTGATTTACCATTTGAATGTGGTATCTAAATTGGTCGGAATCAACTTTCTAAAACAATTTGAAGCATTAGAAATCAGGCATTCCTTATCTGTGCAGGACACACAGAAAGTATCTCCTTATTCTATGTGTGTGGTGAGACTTTACAACAAGGTATTTATTCACCATTATCACACATATCGTTAAAATGTGCTTCTTATCCAATGCATAAACATCACTTTTCTAGAACTAATTTGAATGCATCTGCCTCCAAATGGAAGTTCTTTTATGGTCCCAGAGAGTCATAAACAGGGGTCTCTGGTGGTTGTATTCACTGACTGCTTAATGACCTTTCCTCGAACTTTCTTTGGGCATGCGCTGTTGCTTCTGTGTTACAAGACTTGCAAAAAATACTGTAGTCCTTTTTATCAGTTTCTCCACTGGTTCCAGCCATGTTGATCATCCTGTGTTCATACCTTTACATCCTTTTATTTTTTTTTTTTTTTTGCCATATAGTCTTTAATTTCTATTCAGCAACTTCAAGAGAACTGAAAATTTCTATTCTCTATGTTATTATTAAGTGCTGTGCCTCATGCTCTATGTGGTGAGCAATGCAAAGCATCCATGCACACCATGCTTACAGGACAGAGAGCTTCCCATTGTTTCTGGGCTCTGGCTGCACAGATGCTCACTGCCACAGCTCTGTGCTGACTCCCTGATTTCAGCTGCAGAGCAATGCCATGGTGTTTCTAACTTGGATGATGATGCCTTGTGCCTGGCACACTGAGTGCCCTGGTGCTTGTCCATGTCAATTTGCCTGTGCAAAATAAAGATAAGTGTGTAGAGATAATACAGCACTGTCCAGAAGGGACAGTGTTGTAGACAGACTACAGAGAGGGGGAGATATCAATGCTTGATTCCCTTTTAGATTATCTCCTGTGATGAGCTACACAGCTCTTCCTCCAGCCCTTTAAATCTTTGGCTGCAAAGGACTGTGTGTTTGGGTTATCCTTCTGTAAGGTCATTTCTTCTGTACAGGCTTTTTTGAATTGATAGAAGACATGGTAAAAATGTTTTAGTGCCTTTTGACAATGACAGGGAAGGGGAAATTATTTTCTGTCAGTATTACAGTGTATGTCAAGTAACAACCTCAAGGAACTTGCTGACAACTCATCACTTAGAGGATTTGTGTTGGGTTTTTTCTCGGTGTGAACTGGGAGGAAGGAGCAAATAAAATTCCTGTCCAGAGAAGAAGAGCAGAGCAGCAATTACCCAAATTATAACTGTCTAACATGGTACAAGGGACCTGTATTTCCTTTGGCCTTCCTGCTGATGAGGCTCCAGTAGCTGTTGGCTGTCATTCTTCTGGTACAAATTACAGTCTTCTAGAACTGGATTGATGCAAAAGAGATTGTATTAAATCTGTTTTAATGATCCTGTTGATATTGTACTGTTTCCTTACATAGCCCATTAGTCAAAGCTGTTGGATGCTACAGCTGACTTGACTTCTAGAGGTGAGGCAAGTGACTTTTGCTTATGGAAACAATAAATTCACTTACCATTGTGTCCAACTGTGTTCAGAATTTTGTTGGGTGATATGTGCCCTTAGTAATCTCTCTGTCTTATGAAAGGAAATGGTAAACCCTCTAAATTGAAAGAGATGTGGTAAAATATCTGTGCTGAGTTTATGGGAAGCACAAAGATAAATATAAAATTTGCAATGTATTTCACTGCAGTATTGGAACCTGACTACAGACAGGAAAGCTAAAAATGCAACAGCAAAAAAATGTGAAGAAAATTAAGACAGAAAGACCCGGGGTCACACATTTATGAACTAGATAGTTATTATTAGTTTAATTTAAATGGTTTCTTACCACCTGAGAGAATTTCCAATTCCTATATGTTCTTGTCTTGCAACTAAATTATGCTTCCTTTGCAATCCCGCAAGTTTTTTCCCTCCTCCACAGCCACAGTGCCAGTGACCTTGCATTCAGGAAATACCAGCTGAGCCTTTTTTAGCCCAGTGTATATAGCTGAATTCAGTGCTCCTAATTTTTTTTCAGCTTTGTTTTACAAGGTTTACAGACATCAAAATGTTATGGCGTATTTAAACACTGAGATCAGTTCAATTGCCCTTATCTTTTTGTTTAACACAGTGTAAATTCTGCTTTGTCAGTCTGGGGTATGTGAATGCATGTGCATGAGAGGAAATTCAATGAGCTTCAGTGCTGAGAGCAGCAGATTATTTTTTGCTCTTCTCAAAGCAAGTAGATGTGATTACAGTTCACCCACACACATGAAAAAAAGCCAGAGTACAGGCCCTCAATATGTGTCAGGCTCTGGACTTCCAGATTGCTGCTTTGACATATAACATGGACAGAATCGTGTGGTGTTTTTAAATTTGTATCTTGGACTTTTGTGTGACATTTCCAGACACAGAGGTGGTCTCTGTGTGGTATTGGTTGCTAGCAGCTCACTTTACATTCACGGAGTGGATCTTGCACAGAAGCATTTTTCCTGAAGACAAAAAAAATCTGTCTCAAAATGCTATAGCAAAATTTTGTGTATTGAGACCATCCCAGACCAAATATAATCTGATACATATCAATTGACAAAAAGAATCTTCAATTAATGTGCGAATTTTGACTCTGAAATAGATAGTAATGACAGGAAACAAACTGCACTTTTGAGACATTATAATTTTGGGATTCTAAATGGTCATTTTTAAATCTTGAAATGTAAGGTGCAGTACAAATGTTATTGCTTCTTTATTTTTTACTGACACTATAAGGTTTTATGGGGAATGTAGTTAGGAAATAGAGACCTGGTTGAATTCTAGGGCTTACCTAGAAGTTCAGGACCTTTTATTCCCATTCCTGGAAATGCATGTATTAGCTTCCTAATTCTGTTTTGGACGTTACTTCCTCATGTATTACCTTAACAACTGAATGACACTTGTTTTCACTGGCCTATTGTAGCATCTGTTGTGTCCAGTCTATTTTATTTGATTACCCTGGAGGCCAAGATCTGCTTGACTTTATACTCTCATCTGGCTTTGTTTGGTATAAAGCAAAACTGAGCTCAGTCCAGCAAGATGCCAGTGAAGGCTGTTCTATTTTGGCCATCCCCTGCCAGGGAAGGCTGTTTAATTTTGTGTGATGCTGAGATTTTGTGTAACCTCGAGGCCACCAGCTTCATGCTGAAAGGAGCACGGGTGGTCTCGGTGATGTGACAGAACCTGTTTTCAGAGCTTGTCACCAATATTGGGACAGGACTTCAGCGGCATTACAGCACTCCCACTGTTTCTGTGTCCTGCAGCCCCTCTGAAAGATGAGGGATACACCTGCCACAAGGGGGTCAGCTCTCCCCATCTGGCAGTGGAGAAAGGAGATTCCCCTGCAGTGCTTAGTGGCAATTTAGAGACAACAGTCTCTCCTTCAATCATGTGGTGATGATGAAATGGTAGAGGAGAGAGCCAGGCAGTGCCTGCACTCAACAGAAATAGGGAGAGGATCACAGAATCATAATCACAGACTGTTGTGTATTAGAAGGGACCTTAAAGACCACCTTGTTCCTCCCTCTGCCATGGACAGAAACACCTTCCAGTAGAGCAGGTTGCTCCAAACCCTGTCCAACCATCCTTGAACACTTTCAGAGGTTGGGCAGCCACAGCTTCTCTGGGCAACCTGTGCCAGGGTCTCAAGACCCTCACAGGGAAGAAATTCTTCCTAATATCTAATCTAAACTTACTGTCTGTCAGTTTGAAGCCATTCCCCCTCATCCTGTCACTTCAGTTCCTGGTGCAGAGTACCTCTCCAGCTTCCTCATAGGCTTTCAGATACTGGAAGGTTCTGTGAGATCTCCACACAATCTTCTCTGCTGCAGGCAAAATGCAGCAGTCCACAGTTCTTGCTCAGTATTCTCTCATTCTGGTTGAGAACTCTATCTCCTAGTCTCTTCAGACTTATTTCTCCCGAGTTCCTTTCTTTTTCTCCTTTGAGTTCCATAGACCACTTCACCTCCAGAGTAAATCCATGAGAGAAAAAGAAATCATATAGCTGATATTTGCCATCACCTTGCCTTGCCTGTTTAGCCCACAGGTTATTTAGGTTATAAATGTGCTCTGCCAAGTACTTTGCACAGCAAAGATCTGTCCCTGAGTGCTCAGTAGGCACTGCTATCCTAATGTTCATTGAAAACTTTATGTCAGCTGAGGATGTAATTAGCACTAATTGGTGTAACTGGGCTTACTTCACTTGATGCTATCAACACTCTCCGATGTTTATGAATCATTTTATTTATAACAACACTTCATGAAACATCTTTGCAAATGACTCAGGCAGATGAGAGAGGTTGTACAATGTCATCAAAAAGCCACCTCTAACTTTTGATCACCCTGATGATGCACTGTGAGATCCAGCAAAGAAATTTAGTTTTCTTAAACAGGTTCCATGGCATTAAAATTACTTTGCAGCAACAAATGTTCCTAGAACAGCAATATGTGAACAGAGATGAATGTTTTGCATAGTGGGACAAGTAATTTCAAGTCTGCCTGTGTCTTGCTAAAAAATAACAAAGCTAAATGAAATTGATAGTATGGAAATGACAGCACTCTCTTTGCTTGCTAAATGCCCTTTCCCAGCTCTGAATGCCCTCTCCCACAAGGTATGGAGTCCTTAGCAAGTCACATTTCATCTTAAGTAAGGAAAAAGAGATCCAGAGACATGCAGGCTGGACTTTTTAAACCATTAATGAGAGACAAAATGTTAGCATAAATGAATGGGACAAAACCAGTATTTCACAAGGACCTATGAAGAATAGATACCCTTCAGGTTTAAATAATTAGAAAGACTTTTCTGTTCATAGTTACTTAAATTACTTGAAAGATGGGCGAGTTCAGTACAGGGCTCTGTCTAAATATAATTGATGATGAGTTACTTAAATAGGCTTTAGGTCTGTTCTTCAACTTTCAGTGCTTTTCTCAAGGTGACTGATGGTAATTTACAGGGGTAGCAGCAATTCCTTGAAAGCTGGAAGCACCACTGATTTTGACCTAAGTTTTCAAGTAGGGAATTGCCAGTCATGTCTCTGAAGGTTTCAGCTGCTGGGTGAAAGCACACGCAGCACTGACTCTTCACTTTGAGATGGCAAGATTGCCAATGTATCAATGCTCTCCTTTTGATAAAGCTCCTGGGCAGGAGCTGCTGTAGCACTGTTTCTAGAAGTGGGGATTTTTGGACATCTCAGATACAATGATTTTCCCAAGCAGAAATGTGCATATATTATTTAACATCAATACCCAATTGGCAGCAAACACAATAGATACCAATAGATGGTCTTGGCAAGGATGTTGCCAAGACCCTCACAGGGAAGAAATTCTTCCTAATATCTAATCTAAAACTACTGTCTGTCAGTGTGAAGCCATTCCCCCTCATCCTGTCACTGATGTGACAGGATCAAATGTAAAGCTACACAAGGAAAAATATCAGAGCCTACAAGACAAATCTTGAATGAAAAGCTGATTGAAATTCACCATTAATTAGCTGTCTAGGCTTAGGGATTTTAGCCAAGTGGAAGATTTATTTGCACAAGTTTGGAGACTTGATTTCTGTTTTGGCCTTTATTCCTGAGTGCTGAGGAATTTATCTAATTTACAGTTTCTAAGGACAGTGTGTAAGGGTGTGGGAAATAAGAAAAGCCTTATAGAATAAGGGCCTTTTTCACCTTTGTTAAATCCTCTTCACTTCTGCTCCCTTTTGCTCACCAAAAAGCACTTTGGGAAGGGTTCAGCTGCGGGTTGGATGGCCAGAGAGTGGGTTGATAGTCACCTCATCCATGAGGCAGTGATTAATTAGGGAGATGTGTGGACATCACATGATGAGAGAGCTGATTGGGTAAAGGGGTGCATGAACAGCAACACTGCAGTGGCAGGCAGCCTGTGCATGCTTGCTTAGGTAAGTTTTGGTTAAGTTTAGAGTATAAAAAGGCTTGGTTTGGTACAATAAATGATCTGCTACGTAAGGGGTTCTAAAACTACCCCTAACTGCAGCAAGCAGATCTGCAAAATCCTTTCTCTTCTGTGCAGAGAGGTTTATCACATGTGCTATTCAACTACTTTGTAGTATACTAACTACAAAGCTATCACTGGCAATAGTGATAGCTATCTGCTGTCACTGGCAATTCCAGATATCTTTACTGGAAACTCCAGCTATCTTTATTGCTGGAATCAGCCTTAGAAAAATAAAATTGCTATCATACAGAAACATGCAGGTATATATACAGGATAAGGAATATTAATGACACACAGATGAGCCTTCCTTTAAACCAAAAAGCTTTTTATAAGTTACGTGATCGTAACTGTATTGAATTGGAGATTTTTGATAGGATGAGCTAGAAGATAGTACTTGACCTGCTCTCTCTGGAAGACCCTCTAGTAAGAGAACCTCACTCATTGCTGCCCCTGCCATGCTGCTTTATTTCTGCATGTTTCTTGGATTGTGCTTTCTGGGGCTCCTGGTTTCCTTCTCTTCTACATTTGTGCAGATCCCAGCAAAGAAAAGCTGAAGGCTTGAGTTCCTCCAATGCATATAAAGAAATAAAAGGCTATAGCCCAGAGATTGAGTAATACCATCTACAGATTATGTAGAATTTCCCTTGTACTTTTGGGACTTTCTGAAGAAAGTTTCTGCATAAGTATAGAGATTTTCAAAGAATTTCTAAGCACTATGCACCTTTCTTTTAATTTTTCCAGCTTTATTTCCAATGGCCTTTGGCTTTTTCATGTGTGGTTATTGCTCATAGTAATAACCCCTAAAAGAAAAGGCAGCATAAAGCTTCTGAAAGTGTAACAGATGCTTGTAATATCATTGCCCTCTCTACAGGGACTTCTGTAAACTGATTCCTTGCTACACTCCGCATGTTAACATCCAGGAGCAGAATGCTGTTTGTGGAATTTATAATGGAACCAGGGATTCAAAAATTGATCCACAGGGTCTTATAACTACAGGAGCTCCAAACTATATGTTATCCATCTGCCTTGACTTTGCTGATTTTCAAACACAACTCTGTTTGCATTTACAGTCTATTTGGAATAATTTTCACTTGGTACATCCTTACAAAGAGACTGTGGAGAAGAATGATTATCTGCCAAGCACTGATGTGTTTGGGAATATTCAGCACAAGCTTTTGGGCATTATTTAAATGAATGACTTATTTTGTCACCCTTGAAATATGCATCATCACTTCAGAAACCTCTGTGTGGTGGAAGGTGTGCAGTGCAATGAGATGCACGAAAGAACAAGAGGCGGGCAGCAGGGCATACATGATGAATGAGAAAAGTAAGTCATTTAGGAAAGCCTGGAGTAAAATCAGGAGAGGAAAAAAAATCTCTCTCACGTGGCTGATGTGGGAAAATGGGGTTGGTTTCATTTTCTTCTCTCTTGGCAGATGTCTGGGACTGCTTGCAAAGGCTTAGAGGGAAAATGTGCATGTAAAATGCAAAAGTTCATGAAAAAACATAAACTCATCATTTCCAGTGTTCAGTTCTTTTATGACGTTATTTTATCTTCTCTAACTCCCTGTTATTTTCCACTGATTTCTCAATCCTTTCTATGAATAAAACGTACCAACCCCATACTCACACCACCCCTCTGCCAGGCTCTGTAACTGCAATTATTTTGCTGCCCCAATAGCTCCTTCTTCCCCATGAGCTCTTTGGTTATAAAAGACAATTTTCAGTCATTGAGTCTCTATCCCTGTATTCCTGCCATCTCTGTACCCCACCTGCAGACATCAATGAGCACTTGCTATCAGCAGACTTATTTCCAGAACATCAGCTCCAACACCCAGCTCTGCTCTAAGCCCCAACATTTTCTTTGCCTATGGCTTCTACCTATTTGAAGAGGTACATAACAAATACATTTCCCTCAGCAATGGAATAGCATTTTTTATCATCCTGATCAAAAATATTATTATTTCAGTTTTAAAAAAGCCCCTCAAACCTATTTTCTTGCATTTGGGATTTACTTATTCTTTTTTTTTTCCAAAGTAGTACCTTCAGATCATGATTAAATAGATGAAATGAAATGCTTTTCAAAGTAATTTTTTTGTTAAAATGATCTTATTGAAAAGTAGGATATGCCTGTAATAGTGTGCACCTCAGAATTAATGTTTTCAAGAAGAATGCAAAATGCTGGTTTGCTTGTCAATGAATGATGATTGAAAAATTTAAATGTTATAAATTTTTGCTGCCCTGTAACTGCAGAATTCCAACACCCGTGCATATCTGTGCAACACCTTTTTTTTTCTTTTTTTTTCTCTTTTTTTTTACTTGCCTAGCTTAAATCTGCATATTCTCCTTTTACTACATGTGACTCCCAGCAGGGTTCTTGAATATGTACAATACATAAATCACCAAGTCATAGAATCACAAAATGGTTTGAATTTGAAGGGTCTTTAAAGATGACCCAGTTCCACCCCCTGCCTGTCCTTGACCACTGCCAGGGATGGGGAAGCCACAGCTTCTCTGGACAACCTGTGCCAGGGTCTCACCATCCTCACAGGGTTACCTAACAGCTAAGCTAAACTTACTCACTATTTTTTTTTTTTTTTAACCCTAAGTACTTTCATGGAAATCCTGGTCTTTGATGAAGATGGAAGTATATGGACAGAACACCTTACTCCTATTTCTATCAGCATCCCTTTTTACAGGCAGCTGCCCTGCAATCAGTATATAAATACAGGTAAAGCGTTCAAATTTTAGTGCTAGAAAGATGTTACGTGTCATTTTCTTGGAATAAATTATATATCAAAAGCATCCAATCACATAAGCCTTTGAAGCTGGGACATCTACTGTGTACTTGCTCTTGTTAATATAAAGAGCTGTAGTGTTGCCACCATCTTCTATATTCACTTGTTAATTGGCTGCTTATCTCATCCCCATGAGAAGTCCTAACTCATCATCGTGAATTCTTTAACCACTCTGAACACATTAAATCAGCCTGCAAATACCTGGACTTCCTCCACTGTACCTCCTCATCCCACAAAATCACAGTGTCCAGCACAGCTTTTTTTTGTCCTTTTTTTCTTTCCTAATGGATTTCAGATATTGTCCATACTAGTTTAGCTGCTTTTCAGGCACAGTCTAAGGTTCTCCATTATCTCAGTTGCACAGTTACAAGATCACTAGGCTGTCTCACATTGCTTTAACCAACTCATGTTATTTAGCTTTAAGCACATATATTCCACTATTCCACTGGTTTAGGAATGTTTCTTGTCTTCTGAATCCCCTCTTTTTTTTTTTTAATAAAAAAATGAATATGTTTTCAGGCACTGTAGGTAGGATCCATATTTGAGAACCTGTATGACAGCATCACTAGTTTTGTGAATACTGCATTATTTTTCACACATGCCATAAAACCAGAATTGCTACACTACCTCAATTATTCCCACATCTAAAATCTTCTCCAAATTTTATTTGCAGAAAGATGTTCCATGGCCAAAACATGTGAAAGGATAAAGGCATAATACACATGTAGCACAAGTCTATTTGGGAAGATAGATTACTATCCCCTTCAGGATCATAAAGTCTCTGTTTAGGGATTGGCCTTGTGCTTAGCATGCCAAGTGTTTGTCTGTGCTGTTTGTCTTCTGCAGTCACGGTCTGACTGTCCTCTTTGTGGGGTGCTGGAAACACACCTAAAACAGAGATGGGTTTGAAAGCTCATGTGTCTGAGCTTTGGCCTTTCGTGTGATCTCTGTTACTGAGGCATGCTGCTTAGAGATTTGGGCAATTGACCTTTTAGAAATTTCTGACAACCTGTTTACATTTTCTCAACAACAACCTCTCAAATCTCTTTCTAAATGATGGTTTTGACCTCTGCAGTTCAGGATAACACTAAAGTATTTACCTTTCTGTGCTTCAAAGTGTTCCTTTTCCAGATGAGACTGAGTAGGTAGGGAAAATAACAGCAAATGTGTAAGCATATTCAGCAAAAAATGCTAATAATCCCACATTGCTGGATGATGATTTGTCTTTTTGGTTTGTCTTTGGTGAGGCCCTGAGGAATTTGCACAAATCCAGAGACAGGTAGGCATAAAACAGTGATGAATGGCTCCCTTGGCTTGACCACTAAGCAGCAGACCCAGTTTGAGTGATGAACCAAAGGTATTAGAATGATACTTATACAACAGTAAGAGATGCCTTCTCAGGGTGCTTCATCAGCACTGACAATTACCTGTGTTAATGAAGAGGAGGAGGAGCTTGCAGAGGAGCTTGCTGGACTTACTGGATCCACCTCAGGCCACCCCCAGCACCACCAGTATCAGCTGAACCCTTCCCACCTCAGTGAAGGCAGAGTTTTCTGCACTGTGATTTATCAACACATGCTGCTTGGATGAAATACAATTGTATTTGTACACTGGTTTTTAAAAATGTTTTCACTCTTGATAAAAAGCCTGATTGACACAGAATATGAGCCATTGAATTATAACACACTACATTTTGCTAAGAACAGTCTGAAAATGCAAATTTATAGGAGGGGAAGCAATATTCATACTCCTGATTAGGATGGGTTTGATAGAAATAATTCTCTTGTTAAAGAGAAGAAGTAATAATTTTGCTTTTTCTTTAGAAAGGCAAAAGCCAGCCATCACGTTTGCATACATTGGTTGACTTTCAATGCCTCTTTCCTCATAACACCTTAGGAAGAGGAAAAGATTTCTAGTGTCACACCGTAGTTTCATTGATGCAGACCACATCTTAGGCAAGCTCCCTGGCCATTCAATTACCATATAAATAGGAATGTGCATATCTTCCCTCATATCAGTATCTTGCTCTTTTTGTTGTTAACAAAAATATGTTAATGGATAAGAGCAGCTTTTCATTTGAATAACGACTTAATGCTTCTGTGAATTATAGATGGTGGAATAAGCCCTTTCTTTAAAAGTTTGCAATTTTCCTGGAGCTCACCAACTACCTCTACTCAACAGAGAAAAAAAGGCAAATGGGAGACTTCAAACTTCAGCAACTGATGGGGTGCTGCTGTGGTTTACAAATCTGTTTAGGGAGGTGAAAAATTCAAGTCCTCTGCTGTCTTTTGTTCAGAAGACTGTCATTGATGGGAGAGAGGAAAAGGCCCAGTGGTGCTTGATTTAGTGGGGATCAGGCTTGTTTTTCCTGCCTCTCCAGGTGGAGATGATCTTTGGCAGGTACTCACTTCAGGTGTACAAGATCACTGAGGAAAGAAGCACCCCTACCTTCTTTTGACATGAACATAAGAGAGGCAGCAGATCTGAGTGAAAATGACTTCTGTGAAGGGCACTAGTGTTAATCATTCAAGTTGGAAACTAGTTATGGGATTCAGTGCTAGCTGTCATGCCTCCTTCATTCTCTACTGCAGGCCATTCCTCCTACAAGAGGTTTTGTTGTCTTACTTCATTTTTCAGTGGTAGGAGGATGTAAAACCCATTTGCTAGATAGTCAGTAAATTCCAAAATATCCTGCTAGCCTATTTTCTATTGCTTTCCCAAACTTTGCACACCGGACATCAAAATGGCTTTGATCCAGCTAAAAAATCAGTAACACTCCAGTCAAAGTGAGAAAAAGAGTGGGCAACAGCATTAAACCAATGATGAGAGGTCTCTGACAGTGCATGAAGATGTGGTTCAATAGCTAGCCCCTAGGCTCTTCTCGTGTTCTTAAGGGAAGTTCCCAGTTCAAACAGGCATTGTAGTTCAAATCACTTTCCTATTTTAGGATGAATTACAAAGGCAATACCATGCTCCCCACACCTCATTTCTGAAATACTTTAGACTTGAACACTGAACTGACTACTTAACAGAAGTTTTGATCATGACAGGGAAGGTGAGAAAGGTGTTTGAGGCTGGAGTGTGTCTCAGTGCAGCATCCCAGTCTGTCTTTCTGTACTGAGGTGCACAGAAGGGCTCTGTCAGTGGTGCTTACGAGACAGAGCTTGCAGTTAAAACTGCAGACAGTTCTGAATCAGCTGCTAAAAAATCAGCTTCCACTAGGTGGAAGGCTCTTCGTTCTGTTTGCTCCTCATCTCTTCCCCCTCCTCACTGAGTCTGGGACCTGAAAGCCACTGTGCTTTGACTGCACCCCCATGTCACTTGGAAAAGCACTTGCGTTGCATCAACAATGCACTTTGCAAGGACCATCTTCTCTGTCTGGTTTTCTAAAGGTGTACTTAGCACGTCTGTCTGAAAAATCCAAACTGTTAATTATTGGCTCCAAATGATACATATGTTGAAGCTGAAAGCAAGAAAAATATCAGGCTTTTCTCAATAATGATTTGTTTCTCCCACATGAATTCCTCAAAGTATCTATGTCTTTCTATCCCTTTCACTGTAGAACAAGAATCTAATACCATTTGTCTTGCTAGAGAGGAAAATAATATATGTTGTATATACAATTGCAATGGTGCTGACAGAAGAATGTGTAAATAGATATGCTTGCATTTGCTGCCATCAGCCTTTGTGCAATAAAACATGCAAAACTGCAATAGTTATGCTGTAACCAAAGGACTTGTTTCATTAGAGTGGAAGGGTTTTCCTGTTAGTGGAATAAGGATTAGCTTAAACATCTTTCTCAAACTGAAAAAAATTAAGTCAAGTTAAGCATGACACTGATATAGAAATAAAAAAAAACACATTAAGAAAATCCAGTTTGAGTTCTCTTTATGTACTTTCTGGGACATTGGTGTAAACTTGGACTCCTAATTAAATGCATCATTTTGAAAAGCAAAACACATTATTCCATAATAGTGTACAGAGAAGTTTCAGCGTAATAGATAGAAGTCAACAGAAGCCATATGGAAAATGAATGAGATTGTTCTCACTTTGTTGCCCATTATCATCTTGTTCATGTTCCATATGGTGACTGAGCTCTATTTACATAACTCTTAAGTTCAGGCAACTATGTTACTGGAGCTGTTAACCAATTAATAAAAATCTACTGCCATATGGGCTGATCCTACTGTTCGCTGTTGTATTTCCATTGGAAACTGGTCTGGGAAATTTTGTTCTCTGTTCTGTTCTGATACTAATAGCATCCTTTCTGTCTTGGGGTGATTTTATGATGACACTTTATTACCTAATGGTCTGCTTTAGGCCCATAAGTGCTGCTGTCGCTTTAGGATGGGCCCCAGGGGTAAGGTGAGGAGCCTTGGGCTCCTGCGCAGTTTGGTTAAAATGTTCTCTCTGGGTGCTCGGGCTGCAGCATGGACCAAGATGCTCTACAATGTTCCTTCTGTTGGATTTGTTTTTTGCTACCTTGAATCAAGAAGTTGGGGTTTTTTTCCCTTCCCCTAGCCAGGAGTCTGTACCTGGAGTCCTCTTGGCAGGCTTTTTTGTTGTTGGGGTTTTTTTTATCTTGAACTTTTTTAGCTTTGTTTATTTTTTTGTTCAACTGGGGACTCAGTGGGGGGCTGCCCTGAACCTGAGACCTCAGAGAAACTGAACCAACACAAGAAAAGACACTAAAACCCTCCAGTTCCTGCCCTCCCTTAGACAAAGAGGGCAGCCATCATCATTGCCTGCTGGCCATGAAGTCTGGTGGGGGTTAACGTTTTGAAATTTCAATATCTAGCATTTATTCAATCATTTTCTGTGCCTTGTGGGCACCCTTTTGTTTTGTTTTGTTTTGTTTTCTTTGTTCATAAACAGTTTGGGGTTTTTTTCACTTTCACCCACTGCTATTTATTTCTTGTTGGCAAAAGGGATTACTGGAGTCCTTTTCTTTAGAGGAAACACTTATTTTAGAGTGTTTTCTACTGAATTTGTCTCCAAACTGAGACACTTTCACATAGAAACTGCATTCACAATCATGCTTCTAAATTGTCCTTATTGAGAGGGAGCTCTTGATACAAACTGATGCAAAACTTTGGTAGAAATTCAGGTTGAACCTGAAACAAGCCAGTTCTTCTCCATCCATAACATGGGAATAAATTCTCATTCATGAACTCAGGTCAGAAAGCAAAGTTTAAGCCAGTGCCTTACATGTCATTCTGGTAAAGATGAGGTAGAAAGAAACAAATGAAAATTTCTGGGCAAGGGCTGATGAAAAGAACTTGATTTACTTGATTTTGAGGTTGTCTGCCAGTTGTTAAAATGTTCAGAAAGGGATTTAAGTTTCACAGTTTGGCTGAAGACCAGATCTTTTACGGATTCCATTAAGATCTTCCTGAGGCACAGGTTTTGAAATGTCTTCTTTCTAGGAAACATCTGGCTTTTTGACACATCTGGCTTTTTGACACATCTGGCTTTTCAGACACATCTGGTATGCAACAAGAGGCTGAGAGTACCACTGCTTTGGACCAGCATGCTTCTTTCTGAAGACTGTGCTTGTGGAAAGTATTTCCCAGAAAAATCTGCAATCTTTCTCCATTGATCATCACTTATCTGGGCCCTCCAGGAATCACCAGCCAGGCTTCCCAAAGCAGCAAAGGTATTTGTACAGCAGTGCTTTCTATAGGTCATACCACATAACTCTTGCACTTATTTTGTGCCTCATAATTAGCTCGTTGGAAATGAGAATATGGGTTATTTGCCAGAGTAAATTGTTTTGCTGCTAAATTCAGTGATGCGAGCAAACAAATGAGGATTTGGCCCACATTAGCATTTATTTCTTTTAAGAGGGAATGACTTTGAAAACAGCCTATGGTTTCACGGGACTGCTATTAACATGGCTCACTAATGATAATTACTGTGGAATTTCCTCTTTCAGGAAATCTAACTGTGAGTTCATAAATGTGTCAAAGCAATGGAGAGGAAAAACAAAATTCAAACAACTTTTCAGTCCCTTAAACCTTGCTTTTGATTTACAATTTTTCTTCAGTGTTTATTTTTATTTTGTAGCAATGAAAGTTGCCTGAATGGGGAAAATATTACACAAATAAGCCCAGAAATTAAGTTCTTTTTTATTGATGTATATTATTTTTTACCATAAGTGGTGAAGCTGGATTTTTTTTCTGCTTTTAAGCTAATGTTTTTTGCTTTATTATCCATACAGTAGTAATGCACTGCCATTTTAGAAATTTGAGATGCATTGAATACTGGAGGTTCCACTGGATCTCTGTGTTTATGTTGCCAATACATTATACATTGTTATGTAACCCTAATAAAATGACAGTGATCCATACTAAATCATTTTGCATTGGAGGGCTCTCATTCTCAACTTTTAGAGAAAGCAACTTTTAGCAATAATGAGTTCCACTGGATCTCTGTGTTTATGTTGCTGATACATTGTTATGTAACCCTAATAAAATGACAGTGATCCATACTAATTCATTTTGCATTAGAGGGCTCTCACTCTCAACTTTTAGAGAAAGCAACTTTTAGCAATAATGAATTATGTTCCTTAAGCATACCTGTTTATAAATTATAGCTTTAGAGATGCCAAATTTGGTTCTGGTTCATTTGAAGTGAAAAGCTAGAATATATGCACAGTGCAGAATCAAAAGGAGTAAACCCTCCCATATAGTAGTCTAAGTTTAGTTAATAGCAGAAATAAAAGCTATATCCATATAGCAAAGTTATTTTAACATAATACATATAGCATCCATTTTAATATTTACAAAAAGCCAATATTATCATATGTATTTATAACAGTCACCTTTTTTTGCACAACAACTGGCATTGGGCAGCATCTGCACCGAGCTCGCCCCGCGGTGGCACAGCCAGGCTTTCGGTGGGTTCCTTCTGCAGGACACTTTCATTATTACCTTTTCCCACAATAATATGGTTCAAAGGTCATAACAGGAAAGATTGATACTGTAGTAGATGTTATATGAGGTGGTTACTTTACACCGATGCTTGCACTTCTGCTTGACAGTGCAGTTGTGGTTATTTGCTCAAGGATACAACAGCTGAACAGGATTCTCTACACTGAGAAATTTGGTGGGTTTGATCGTGGGTAGGTGAATTTGCACTCTTGTGGATATTCCCACTGACTTCATAGGAGAGCTCCATGGGACAAAAAGATTCTGCATATTATTCCTCTTGCAGAATTTGAGCTTGTATTTCTATTTGAGCAGTCTAAGCCATAAAATAACTCTTGAAAAATATCTCCAGCAATGTGTAGTGCTCACATCTCTGCTCCCTGAGGAAAGTTTCATAGAGGAGCAGAGAGAGGAAGGAAAAGAAAACAATTTCTATTCCTGTCCCTTGTTTTTCTATATAGAATGCATTGGGAAATTGTTTACTTAGGATCATTAGTTGATTGGACACTGCTGGGCATTGTTTAGCCCTGATAGCTAATAGAATGCACTTGTGTCTGGACTCCCTCGGAGGAGGGAGTCACGAGTGAAGTTACAGTGAGTAGTTAGATAGGATAGCTAGAAGTTAAGATGTAGTTTTAAGATCGCCTCTTTAAATATATATTAATGTATTGTAATATAGTTATAATAAAAAACTATTCAGCCTTCTGAACTGGACTCAGCATCATCTCGGGTTCACCAGCACCCTTCTCTACCACAGCAATGTGTTGGTGTGCTGTGCTTTCGGGGTTCTATTTCCTCCTCTTTGTTACCAGTCGCTTGAAAATTATTTCTCTTCACCCCCAGTGTGATAGATATTTATAGGTAGTTAGTTCACTCTTCAGCACTCTGTCTGTATGTGTTGCATCATATATTTGGCACGTAGTTAAAATCCATATTGTTGTGCACGTTTATAAGGAGCTGAATTTATGTTGTGTATGGAACTTTCCAGATGTCTGAACAATGACTGTTGTTTTGTCACAAGTTTTCCAGGCAGAAGGTGACACGAAGTTTAGTTAAGGCTGATTTAATTCCTGGGGGAGCTCTGATAGGCTGAGAGTACATACTAAACCTGCTTCCTCTTGTTTGCTGCCTTAGCATTCCTGCAATTTGTGCCATCCAGCCCCCCTTCCCAAGACACCCTGGTAGAAGTCCACCAACAGGCTGAAACTGTTCAGGCCAGACAAAAGAGCTCAAGCCTCTCTTCCCACGCAGGGAAGCAGCCCATTCCCAGCTGGATGCCTTTTCCCTTCCCTCAAGGGCAGCCGAAGGGACAGTCAGGATCCTGTCCTTGCTGCAGCATTTTGTATTGATGGCCTTGCTGGCGATTTGGCTTTCCTCTTCAACACCAGTGAGCTATTGGCCTCTTACTCTCTGAGCTCAGTGATGGCTCAGCTTCTCGTCAGGACTTGAATAAATCCAGCCTGGGTGGCTGCACACAGAAGTAAAGCTCCTCATGGAGCAGGAGTCAGGGTAATTGAAGGGAGGAGTCTTATTTCAGACACCAAAGCCTCTCTATAAGGAGGTGTGACCCCTGATTTTGGGATGTGTTTTGGCATCTAAGTGTGATATTTGCCACTGAGGTGTTACAGACCTTCAGGATGCTGTCTAAAGGATGCCTTTTCGCCTCTAATCAAGGACTTTTATGAGTTCTCAGAGTAGCTCTAAGTCAGTCACTGATGTTTCTGTAACCAAATAAATTACTTTTAAAGTTGCTTTGACACAGATAATTTGCTACAATATCTTCAGACAAAAATATATGGTAATGCTAGGTGGAACTTTAATAAGTGAAATGAAACAGAGTTCCTTGCATGATTTTTTTTCATTGTTAGAGCAGGAATTCAAAAATTAAATAAGCATGAGGAGATATAAACTGTATTTTTAAAGTTCTCCTGGGCTGAATAAATGTTTGATAATAGTACTACCAGGGGAAATTTCTAAACAGTATTTTTTGTACTTCCCTATGAACTTTAAACAATTTTTAAAAAAGAATATGCACGGAGACATGAAGTAATTTTGTTCAAAGCTAAGTGAGTATTGTTGTTAATAATTTTTAAATTTAAGAGATTTTTTTCAGATATATTGTTCAGGGTCAAACCAGTCTTTGGTACAACTACTCCACAGGAATGAAGAGGTCTGGGTAGGATTTATATAATATTAACAAACAGACAAAAAAGTGCCACATAATTTTTCATGAAAAAGCAGGCTACGTGGACAGTATCAAAATTTTAATGACAAAATAAATACAGAAAAAAAAATTTGGGCTATTGGAAAATGTAAAATCTTACTGGTTTTAGTTGATAGCCCCACCAAAAAAAAAAATCCAAACAAACAACAAACCAAACCTTTAGAATATGTAGGTAAAAGCCCTGATGGTGGGAAGCTTGTATCAGCAAGTTTCTAAAAACTAAAAGGAATGAAGGTGTGGAGTAGTTGTAAAAGTAATGCCAGAAGACCTTTATTTTAGCAACACTGCTGGATATTACTGCAACAAGGCAAAAAATCCCTTGTATGTATACACTGTTCACACCTGACAGCTTAAAAACTGACAACTTGGTGGGTGCCTTTTCAAGGAGACAATTACTAAAAAAGCTTTCTTTGCATCAGATGAGCCTGGCAGTTAGTATTACCAGAATAATAAAGAGCAGCTTAGTTGAACCATCAAATTTTCCCTGACCTGAAGTAAAATAAGCTCTTTTATTATAAAATGCAAGGCATTTTGAAAAGAGAATGAAAAAAGAGAGAATACAATCATTAACTTATAATATCTGGTTTAATAAATAAGAACATTCTATCCAAGAAAAACTAAAGAAGAAATTATTATTTCTTCTTTGCTTCTGCTGGAAGACTTACTGTGTTCATACTTACCTAATCTTTCATTCTTTATTACTGACTTCACTTTATTTGATATTGATGCAATCCATGTTCCTTGAGAGTTTTTCTCCTCCTCCAGCACACTCTGCTTTTTAGAGGCCTAATCTTTGACTTATGATGACAATAATTTTCACAAAATATACAGACAGTGACTGCAGATGAGGAATCAGTAGCATGAGCTGACAAACATGTAAGAAATAAGAATCCTCTAATCATGCAAATATGAGATGTGATGGGTCAAACCATGCATTTGTAAGAACAAAAAGCTCCTGTGAGTGCTGCCCTTTACTGGGGCTGCAGGTGCCTCTGAGAGCCAAGAACTGTATGTCCAATGCCAAGCACTCAGCCCTGGATTCCAGCTGTTATTTGGTTTTTTTTCTGTAGACTGGTGGCTACACTCAATTTTCTTTTATTCTCAAGTCAGTCCTTTATGTCAGGCTAGTCTCAGCCTGAGAGTTTTTGAAGAGCAAAGCCCCTCTCTCTGTATATATGTAAGTGGTTTTGGGGAAAGGCAAATATATATAGGCACTCTAAGCTGTTTTTTCATGTTTTCAAACTACTCCAAAAGTAAGGATTATATTTCTGTTTTCACCATTCAGGGATCATGGCAGCTCTGTCATTCAAAGGGAGCAAGCCAGGATCTGCTCTCTTGGGGGATGTTGCTCTGTTCATATTACTTGGATTTGTCTCTTGGCAAGCTTACAGGTAGTGTTCAAATCGTCTAAGAGAAGAATTTTCTTAAATGACTTGCCGAGTCTCTAGTTGGAAATTGTTGGCTGAAGTGAAAATGTATTCCATCCATGTCAGATCTGAGACCATCCCTTCTCCTGTTCCTTTTGTTCAAGCCTTGTCACTATGTCTATATCCTCTGTGTTCCTTGACTAGAGGAAAAAATAACCATCTCAGTAGAGGTGAGCAGTTCTTCTCCAGATCATGCTCTCCTGTGCAGAAGCTGATGTAGGCATTGCATGGAAAGAAAAACAAAAAACAAAAAACAAAAACCAACCTATTCTGAGCCTGTAATTAAAAATATCTCTTTGCACACATGCACAAGGACCTAAAATTCCCACTGTTGAGTCAAACTCATCTCTGGCATTCCTGAAGATTTGCATGTTAAGCTTAGGAAGTGCATTTGATATTCCTGTAACAAACTCTGTGGCTTTAGACTCATAAATAAACTTCTAATAAAAACACTAAACATTGTAATTCTGTTGTAGGATAGCACATCACTGGCTGAATCCCAAAGCTCTCATTATTAGTACTCCTGCACCTCAATGTGATGGAATAAGAGATAGTGATAGTAGGTTGCTATTTCTGAGGCCAAGCAGTGTGAGAGCATGTAGCAGCTGATGTGCTGATAAAAAAAATGGTGAGACAGAACAATCTTAGGTTTCACTTCAAGCTACATTAGTGGACCCAGATTTTCTGCTTATTATCCCCAGCTGGGATTCATTCAGCTTCTCTCATATCTCATCTCTTGTCTTCTTACCTTGTTCAAATCCCATTTCTTTCACTTGGCCTTCTTGTAACATTTCCCAAGCTCCTGTCTTCCTCGCATGCTGCTTTTGAGGTTGGAAAATTTCAACCCACAAGTAAAGTGGTGAAGAACTAAAAAATAGAATCTCAGACTTGGAAATTCAGGTGATACCAGCTAGGCTGTGATACCAGTCCTGTCCATAGCAGAGAAAATTCCCTGCAGTGTAACTTCGTTGTCCTTCAGCGATGAAGCCTTAAGGGCTTTTTCTATGCTTTGTTCATTCTGAAGACATCTTTCATACTTCTTTTACATTAATATATTCTGGGAGTGTTTCTTTTAACTGTAAATTCTTAGCAAAGGCTATAGCTGACCTTGTGTGCTGTGTAGTGATTGTAATTCACTAGCTTTTCATAACTTTTAAATTAACCCTGTAGAAGACTTTGGGCTTCCTCTCCCATATGGGTGACAGAAGCATTGTGTCAGGGAATACTTGGCATGATGCTGCATGATCATGGTGATAAAGCTGAATGTCAGAGTTTCAAGAAGGACTTAGTTGTTCTGTGACATAGGGTGACATTCCCTGACATAGGTGACAGCATAACCCACTGAAGATAACACGTAAAAATTTACATCATATTCGAAGTCCCTGCAGATAGACACTTTAAAACCACCCCCCAAAATTTAAACTAAACCTTAAGCTCCTTACAGAATTCTCACTGGGGATTTTACTGGCCATCCCAGGCTCACACTGATGAGTATGAAGGCTTGGACTAGCAAAGAGGGATGCACAGGAAAAACTTTAAGGTTATTTACAAGGAAATAGGTATTTTTTCCCCTGTTTTCCTGATATTGCCCTCTCACACACGTGTTTACTAAAATTTTTCCAGAGATGCCTACCAGCTAAAAAGTGTAGAGCCACCTCTGCATGAACATTAAAGAAAATTGATTACATATTATTTGTTAGACCACTGAGTGTAAGCTCTATAAATGCATGATTGTTACGGTGGGGGTTGCTAGTCAGAGGCATACAAATGACACAAACTCTTAGAGATCCATGTGACAGCAATGGTTTGTTATGGAGGTCTTGCTTATACAGGGGGTTTGAAACACCTCAGTTAAAACCAAACTGCTTGGTTTGGTTTTAACACTGCCCAGCTCTTTGAGCAGTGAGATATCTGCAGTTTAGGATGGAAGGTGATTGGGTGAAGTCCCTGTTTGGGTTTGAATGAATCCTATCATTGTTCACCCAGGGACCTGTTTATGGAACCGGGCTGGGTTTCTTATTTATAGCTGAATTAATTGCCCAGCCACAGGCCAGCTGTGACACACGATAATGTGCATGCTGAGAATCCAGTGTATTGGATGCTCCATCTTGAATTGCTCCATGGTATCTTTTAACACATCACTAAGAAGAACTAGAGAAAATTCAGAATATAAATTTAAAGAGTCTGTTCTTAATTTTAAGAAGGCATTGATTTATTAGGAAAGAATGTATTACCTGCTGTACGAGAAATAGGCAAGACAAAAGTGTTTTTGTTCACAGACTCTACATGTCTTTCCTATTACTGTTCAGTATTTAAATCTGTCACATGAGGCAGAAGAAAAGCACAAAATTATTATGTTTGCTATATACATAATCTTTCATGTGTTTACACGTACTAAATATACAGAATAATTAAAGCAATGAGAAAAGTCAGGAGTTTAATGGGATTCTTTATCTCAATCTTATTCTCTGTTTTGGTCAATGTTACTAATGAAAGTCTGTCATGTCAGGTGAACTGCCACTTTTAGAAGCTGTCCCAAACTGTGAAAGCCACTTGCTTGGGAAATCCCACCTGCAGAGTGGCCTCCAGTTCTGGAGTCCCAGCACAGGAGGGACATGGAGCTGCTGGAGTGAGTCCGGAGGAGGCACCAAGTTGATCCAAGGGGTGGAGCACCTCTCCCATGAGGAAATACTGAGGGAATTAGGTTTGTTCAGCCTGGAGAAGAGAAGTTTTGGGATGATCTAATTGTGGCCTTCCAGTACCTGAAGGAGGCAACAAGAAAGAGAGAAACTATTTAGAAGGGCCTGGAGTGACAGGACAAAGGGAGAATGTGTTCAACCTGACAGAGAGTAGGGTTAGATTGGATGTTAAGAAGTTCTTTCCTGTGAGGGTGGTGAGGCCCTGGCACAGGTTGCCCAGAGAAGCTGTGTCTGCCCCACCCTGGAAGTGTTCAAGTGTTGGACAGGGTTTGGAGCAACCTGGTCCGGTGGAAGGTGTCCCTGCCCATGGCAGAGGCTGGGACGAGTTGAGCTTTAATGTCCTTCCCAACCCAAGCCATTCTGGGATTCTGTGATTCTGTGAAATGTAAAATTATTTTTTCTTCAGTTGTAATTTCAAAGCATCTATAAAAATCTAATGGAGGATGTGATTTGAAATACCAAGATTCTGAGGATGCGATGTACTGATGTGAATAGAGGGGAAAATTGAGGTGGACTGCATTATGGAAAGATTTGCTTTCAGGGTTACAGTTAAGGCAGCTGTTGTTGCTGCTGGATTATGTGGCTGATATTGATGATATGAACTTGTTTGGACCCTCCTGAGCTCCTTGACACCAGCAGAACAATCACTGAGTTACCTGAAACACTCACTGACTGCCTTGTCAGCTCAATGGACACTGCGCATTGAACTCTTGTAGTAAAACACTCCCATGCTTTACAGCATGACATTTCCTGCACAGTAAGTTATCATAACATAACAAACTATCCAGCTTGCAAATATTTAATCTTAATACGTGTGAGTTAATGGAGAAATAATTGCTTTGGGCAAACCAACAGCAAGCTGGGTCTTCAGTGCACTGGTTAAGAAACAGCCTAGTGCAAATGAAGATGTGGGATGACAGGTGTTGTTATCATCATTGGAGCTGATTTTGAATTGAGATCTGTGGCTAAACATGGGCTACATGATCACCATATAAAATGGCTTTGGAACTCTGGTACTTTACAGTACTGTTTTGTTTTGTGCAGCTCGGAGGTGAAAGGGATGATGGTAAGCCTGGGTATCTTGGCAAGAACTAGAAATCTTGACCTGTGTTGCATAAATATAAGAAGAACAGGAATTTATTTTAAAAGCTCTAATTTATTCCACCCAGAGGAATCCCCAGTGAATAATTATGCAATTAAAAGAACCCTTTTTATCACAATACACCAACCCTTTGTCCAGTAACTTGTCAGAGGAATTTAATTAAAACCCACAATCTTAAAAATATACATGTCTGCAACTGAAAGTATGTAATAATCCCTTGAGATGGAAGCTAGTTAAACAAGAGTTCAGCCCAGTGTAATTCTGCCACATTAGTGTGTACTACAGTATATTAATTTGGAGAGCAAGTTCCATAGATGGCTGATCATTAGTGTTTATTATGATTACATTATAGTAATTTTTGTTTAGTCAGTAACCAGTTAGGCTGAATCCAAAAAATGGTGTAGTGTATTTATTGCAACCACTTATCCATGTTCAGGTAATTTTGTCCTAATGATAGAGCAAGCTTACATAAGGCTTTCTGTCAATTGGTTATACATTAGGCACTTTTTATTTTTAACCTCATGTGCTTGTACTGTGCCAGATGAACAAGTGTATATGATAAGAAAATATTTGCACTGTTTCAGACAACAAAAAAGTATTTCCAAAACCTCTTTGCTAGTAATGGCTAGAAATAGTCCCTTTACTTTAGTGCTTTCAGAGCTGGGAATGGCTGATACATGCAGGTGTTTATTTATATGCCGTAGGAAAACACACTTTATGTCACTGTGACATGCTTTATTCTTTCTCATGAATAGATTTTTGACTCCTTCCAGCAGAAAAGGTGTGGCAGGGCGTACAGGGAAGAGAGTATGCTCATGTATTTTGTTGTCAGTGAAATGACAGTGTGTCACAGGTTTTCCAGTAGAGGAAAACTGGTGATGGGGAGTCGAGGTTTAAGGTTTCCTTACCTGCTCCAGTTCTGCAACTGTGACCACAAGCATTATAAAGATGCAATGTACTTTGAGGTTGGACGTACAGTATAACTGTAGAAAAATGTTTCATCAGGTGAGTGACATCATGGCAACCTGCAAACTGACAGAAAGCAGAAGTAGATGGGATATGAGGAAGAAATTAGGTTAGATATCAGTGAGAAATTCTTCTCTGTGAGGGTGGTGAGGCTCTTGCAAACAGAAGAGCCTCATGGCTGCCCCATTCCTGGAAGTGTCCAAGGCCAGGGCTTGGAGCAACCTGGTCTAGTGGAGGGTGTCCCCTGCCCATGGCAGAGGGTGGGATGAGATGATTTTTAAAATCCCTTCCAACCCACACCAGTCTGTGATTCTATGATCCTGGAATAAACACTGAGAAGACTCAACTGCATGAACTTGGGCTTCTAAGTGTAGGACAGTATATACCATCACTGAGTAAACACTGCTCACCTTTTTTCTAAGTTGAAAGGGAATGGATGAGCTCAGTAGAAAATTGCTTTCAGAGAAATCAGCACTGTTTGATCAGTGTACAGTTTGGTAGGCCAGAGTACAGATGCTCTTGACAGAGACACAGACTTCCTTTCTTTCTGATTTTCAAGGCTGTGTCTCAATTTATTGAGGAATTAACTTTTCTATGTGCTCCTTCTCTGATCATTCTATGAAAAGAGGTTCAAAAACCCCTAAACTAACGTGATACAGAAAGAATAAAGTATTTGGATTGAATATGAATTCAATCCAAATTGACATAAGAGTGCCAATTGAATTTAGTTTCTATGTTTCTCTCTTTTTAGCATAATATTTTTTCATGTTGGCCTTAAAACCAGGAAAGCTCTTATATTATTTCTGGGACAGAGTAGTGATAACTACATAGCACAGTGTTACTTTGTATGGAGAACTGGCAATTTTAACAATCATGAATTTTTTAATGGCTTTAATCATTCTGAAAGAACAGAGGTGGCAGTATAACATGTAAGAACCCAAACGTGTTAAATTTTATGGACACGATAAATGCTAAATGGTTGCAGGAATATTTCTAAATATTTTGCTCTAAATATTACCATGACATTTTTCTGTGCTCAATAAGTAGTCAATTTATATAGTTCCAGTGAAGAAAAGCTATTATGCTTTTAAATTTGATTGAAATATCCATGCATAGTAGTATAAGCTTTTGTCAATATCTTGGTTTGAAAGACAGGTGTCTGCTAAGGAAGGCAGGAACCTCCCTTGGAATGGAGAATATGACCACCCTCCCTCCAAATTATTATAACTTCGAAATTGTTCTGGTTTGAAAGCAAAACCAGTGAGAGACTCCAAGTCAGAAATACAATTTATTATGAAAAGGGAAAAAGAACCAAATACATGCAATAATGCAAAAGAAGAACCACTGACAGAGCCAGAATACAACCTGACACCCTGCTAGTTAGGGTGGTGGTAGCAGTCCAGATGAAATGGTCTTGTTGAAGTGGTGATCCTGTAGAAACGATCTGGTAGCTCTTGTCCTCTGGAAAAACCAGTGGAAAGGCTGAGTCTGGTTCCCAGAATCTCAGATTATATCCAGGTAGGAATGCTTGGCTCCTCCCTCTGAGCTGCATTGACTTAGCTGCATTGTGGTACGTGGAGTACCGTATTTCTTATAACTACCCTTTTAACCCCTTTATAATATAATAACCAAACTTTCTAACAGTACATGCTTAACAATTATCAACTATTTTACAACAGTTTCTAAGCTATTTTTAACAGGTTCCACTCACCATAAAAGAAAGACAGCCACGCAGGGGTGGTGAATTGTCCTCACAGCGACGGCAGCCTCTCCGCTCTCCGAATGCTGAGAGCACAGAAGAGAGCCAGCAGCTGCACCCAACCCCTTTTCCCCAGCTCGTGGTACCTCTGCCCTTCCCAGAGAAACCCCCAGGTAAAAGGAGACAGCAGCCAGCCACACTCCTCCCCTGAGCTGTGGCAATTCTTTTGTCTCTCTTAAGTACCTGGATATTGTCTTCTAGAAACACATATGGGGGAGAAATCCCTGAGAGAAAGGGAAGGAAGAATCCTAAACCCCAACAGTAAAATTGCATTGAACTTTTCAAAGTAATAATCCTTTAATTTTAAACATTAACTTACCAATGTGGCATCAGCATTCAAATTCCTTGGTTTTTTTTTTTCAAGTTGTCAAATTATTTCAGCAGAGAGAGGCCCAAAGAACCAGAGCCCTGTGTGTGCTCTCGCTGTCAGTCTCAGGATCTATTTGCTGATTTTCACCAATTTATTGCCAGCAAAGAATGGCAGGTCAGTAAAGAATATGAAAAGAAACTATGACAAATAGCTGAAACCAACTCATAATGAGGAATTCAGACTCGGGGTTTGGTAGACATTGTGTAGGAAATACACTGAGGAAAAATACTATTTAGGGCAGACAACCTAGGGGAAGACAAGGAGAATGTTTTCAAAACATTTTTCACAAGTACATTATGCACTCAGCTCATGTATTGCTGTGTTTATAGATTCAGTAGCAAATTTCCTGCAGTATTATAAATAATAAAATAATCTCCTGAAAGCCATTTACCTGGTTTTGTATCTGATACCCCTTAGCAGATACTGGCTTTACACAAAATTCTCGTCCTATCAAAATGTAAATTGCGGACTGATGTTACACTGGTGAGCTGTGTCAAGCCGTTTAAAAGTAACAAAGAATATCAGTGAAAGGCAAGAACATTGAGGGGGAAAAATGAACAGAAACCACACTATTTACATTTGATGAAGAACATATCTGACAGCTGAGTGAACAAAAAGAATAGGCATTAAAAACGCCTGTGCCTTGACAAATGTTGGAGGAATCTCTTGCCTTTGGAGTCTCTGTAGATGGGAGTTCATTAGCAGGCAGTTCTGTGTGCGCTTGCCTTCATTTCTGCTGAAGTAATAATCCTTTAGGGATGTCAAGAAGTAGCAACCTTGCCTCAGGAGGCATACAGTCTGTGATGCTTTGTAAAATACTTCCAAATTTCTATTATTAATTAAAGGCTTGTAGTGCTTGTAGTTTGGGGCTTTTCTGGACTTTCTTTTTTTTTTTTTTTTTTTTTTTCTTCAATTACCTTTCTGGGTAGGGTGGCGCTGGGGAAGGCACTAAATCACTTCACTAGAAACAGTGATACGTGGCATGGAACACTGTTAAGGAGATCATGTTATGTCTCAGGAACAGAGAATGCTGCAGTCAACAGGAAATCAGTTTCTGAGGGTGCTTACACTACCTTTGCCTCCTAACTGGAAACTTTCTAATTGTTGCTCCAAGGGAACGCTAAGCTGAAAACCAGGCAGATGGCTTCTTCCCCACTTCCCTTATTCTTTGATTCCATGTAAATAATTTCTAGCTTCATAGTAACTTTTTGTGTTAAACATTTGTAAATGTTTTAACGCTATCATAGTTGCTCTCTCTTGTACAGTAACTTGGCTGTTCAAAAGCCAGATGTTTTTCAGCAGGTTTCAGGGGAGATTTAAATCTGCTCTCTCTAGACTGAGTCACTACTTCTAGCTATCGCATTAGCAATTATGAAGGAAAATTTGTATTTTGTCCCATGCTATGTACTGAAGGATTGGATTTAATTTTTTTTTTTCCTTCAAGTGGGTGCTGAAGGAAATGGCTTTTTCCTTCTTCTATAAATTTGTTGTGTATAGGTAAAGCCTTACAAAATAAGGTCCTTGTTACCAGTGTAAAATCATGGCTCAGGCCTGTCACTGTTCATCTTGACTTTGATAAGCTTTCTTTTCTCTTGGTAAAAGTGCATGCCAGAGGAATGACTACACACATGGTTATGTGTGAATGTTTTTTTCTTTACTTCACAGAATGTCTGCTCTAATGAGTGCTTGGTGGTGTGGCTTGGTTTGTCTTCCCTCCTGCGTGTTCCCAAGACTTTCTTTAAACTTTCCCATAGTAGAAACATATAAATGCTGGAGTGTGTGTAATAAAGATGGATCCTGCTGGAAGAAGCAGTGGTCTCTGTTTTTTCTCCAAGCTGCTGCAATGAAATTCATTGATACCTTCATTACTCACGTCCTCTGACAAGCATTCTAGTGCCAAAGATATAGCCTAATTTTTATGACTTATGATTGCATTTATGGTTTAGGGTTTAAATTCAACAGGCTGGAAAGGCCTGGTGTAAATAGGTACTTCAGAAGGAAGGTAAAGCCCATTTCCTGGTAAGAGCTTTTGGAAATACTTGCTTGGGATGAAGTCCATGAAGCTCAGATATATTGAACATTGGCTTTGTTTGTTCTGAAAGTACGAATTCACAGGTCCTTGAAAACTTCTCAAAGTCCTTAAATTCCTGAAAAATATAAATATTTTGTTTAGGAAAAAATGTAATGAGAAAATGTTCAGATAAGCTAGAAAAAGTCAGATTTCCTTATTTATTCCTTATTTCCTTATTTTATGGCTTGGCTTCATAAACACTTTCAACTTTGTTCATTCAAAGTAGATATTTATGTGCCATTTATTCCAGACCATCACAGGTGCAGATAAGCAGATAATACACCAAGTACTTATGAGCAAACCATCTCACTTACTAAATCACCTACAATACCTGCTACAGATTAGTTGCTAAAAAAATACGTTATCACACCAGTGGCTAACTGTCAGTCTTAGAAATACCTAAATATCAATATCTATCAATAATAAAAATTAAGTACTCATTGGAATATCAATCACTATGCATTTTTAATAGTAATACAAATCTGACCCAGAATTGCTTTTTTTTAAAGAATATAATACTGAGTGGAAAATGGAATAATTTTTTTTTAACTTAATGGGACCTTCCCCTGTGTGTATGGACTTTTAAATTGAGTTTCCTGTAAGTGGAGCTAATTATTTTTGACAAGGAATAAGTAAGATTGTTACAAAATAATTGGTAAGTTTATGAAAATTTTTTATGTGGTAGAACCTGCAGCAAGAAGGCAAACTGTCTGGACTTTTTGTGGTCCAAAATAATTTCCCAGTTTGAGTGATTTGAAGGATCAATACAAAATCTGATGTCTTGGCAGAGGAGAACATGCTTGTGTATTCCTTTTTTCAACCACCAAGCCATGAATTTACCCATTTTGTTTTTATTTAACATGTTCAGATAATACCAAACTGATGTTCACCTAGGGGGTAAACTAAATTCAAAGGAGAGGCCTAAAAGCTCAATTTCTTTCTCACCTCCACACCTGAGTCTTGGTTTTTAATGTAAGGAAAGTATGCATTTGGAAGTACTCATTTTGCTTTTTGGTTATACTTTAGGTACATAAGCCTAGGTTATGATTTTTCAGGAAAATGATGAGCCCAGGTTATGTAATACATAGATACCGTTAGAGATGGATAATGAGATGATTGGCTCTCACAATTAAGGGATGAATACTGTGTGGATATTAAGAGAAGCTTTGTTGATGTATAATTATGTTATTGTAGTCTGTTGTTTACACTCTGGTCTCCCCACAGTCCCCTTTCCCCCTCCTCCCCACATTGTTGCCATCAAACAGCCTGAGTCACCTAGGACAGGTAGAAAGAAGGTGTGTACAAATGCTTGTTGCTGGGGGCGGGGGGGTGCACCATGACAACACCTGACCCTCCAACCAAGTTACAAGGAAGCAGACTCCACTCATAAACAGCAAAGAAGTGTTGACTGACAGACTGATTGACTGACAGACTGACTGACAGACTTTGGGAGGGGCCAGGGTTGGCTGATGCAACCCCCCCTCCTCTTCTCCCCCGGGATATAAAAGGTGAAGCATCCATCTCAATGTCATAAATGAGGTCCCATATGTCCAATTTAATAAACCACAAGAGTTANTAAGCATTATGTTCCAACTAAGCTTTATTATTTCATAGAGAAGACCACTATTTTAGATTCCCTATCTGGAATTGTCCCAACTTACTCATCTTCCAGGCTGTCCTTGCCTAAGGAGTTGCCTGGACTTTCATTCGTCCCAATGCCGATTCCACTCTTGGACTTTTCCCAACTTTGACCTTCCCAAGGCCGTTTCTACTTCTGGATATTCTGCTTATTCCAACATTACATCCTATGTCCAGTTTCTCCCAAGAATCATCTGTAAGGGAACCCTCCTGCTCTTTAATACTGATCACATATACTTTTTCTTATTATTTTCCCAAATTATTGATAGAATTACAATTTTATTAGCATGAATCACATCCATTTATCACATTGAAGATGAGCCAGCCATGTGGTAGGCAGCCACGAGGGAAGCTCCTAGGCCTTTTTTTCCTTATTATGCTTAACATTTTTATATGTATATACTTTTGGGCTTTTTGTGTTAAAAGGAGTTGTGAATATATAAATTAACAACATTCGTCCCTATAAACCTGCTGCAGCAAGGTACTAGGACATGCTTCTGCCTTGTAGTTTGTCACTGCAAGGAGATCTGTTTTGTCCTGAGAGTCCTGTCCTTATCAAGCATTTTAAACCTATTTGGAGTTGTTGTACAGCCTCCATTGCTGAAATGTTTGAGTGCCTTTCAAACACCACCATTGGAAAGGACAAAAATGCTGTTGTTTCAACTTCTCAGAAATGGAGAGGGATTAAAAAACAAGTTACTTAAGAAATTATTTTGAGAGCGTGTTGCTTCATTTTTTATGCTCTTCACAGCACATCTTCCTGTATCTGAGCCCACATCAAGTTTACTTGGAAAATCTGTCCTAAGAGAGAACTGAAGGCGAGTGTTGAATGTGAAGGTAGCAATATAGCTATCAAGTGATCTGGTTTTAGGTAATTGGATTAAGATGTTGGATTCTGGGAAAAAGCTGTAGGAAAAGAGTAGGCCCTGATTGCTAGGTATTTTGTGATGAAGTCACTTAAAGAATTGATTTGGTAAAGCTTTTGTAATGTCACTGCAATTCTGTCACAGTCTTGGAACAGGTAATTGACTGTAGAAAAATACTGGTTATTATATACCTCCAAAACACTGTTATTTTTAAAAATACATGTTTTCTGGATGCAATGTAACAAGGAATTTACGTGCTGTAAATAAACCACAAGGCACTCTGTTTGTAACAATATCTGTTTAGGTATATTTTAATTTCAAACTCTTAAAAAAAGTCTTGACTGACTGTCACTACTACTTTTTTCCATTAAAATTCCACTAATACTTAAATCAGGGATCAAAACAGCATTATATTAATTGCAGTGTCAATCCTTTTCACAAGATACTTGCAGTCTAAGATTTACAGTATGCTGAGGGAATAAGAGAAATGAGTCTGTGGGAGTACAGGGTAAGAAGTGAAGGGCTTTTCTGTGCAAAGGGAGAGAGTCAGTGTTCTTCATACTCGCAGATAGTCACAGCCCAGTAAGTGGCACATGGAACTATCTGCTTTATTGAATGAAAATCACTTACATACAATTAAGAGCAGCAGTTGGGGCTGTTGCAGAATAAGAAGATAGCATTGAGAATAACATGAGAAATTTGAAATCTGACACAGCAAGAAATGCAGCTTGATTGCACTGCTCCATCATTGCTTTATTTGAGTCATTGAGCTGTGTAATAGGCCATCCTGTGTTCTCAATTGTAGAAGAAAGGGAATGAGAATCATCTTAAACTATACTGTAAAAGAATGAACACACAGCAATCTGCTCATAAAACATGCAGTATTTCAAGATGGGATACATAGTGTAGTTCTTTAAATTAATTTTAAGGGATTTAAATTAAATTTAAGGGAAATTATGTACAAACTCACTCCTCGCAATACAAACAAGGGAAAGACAAATATATTCAAGAAGAGCAGTTTAATTGGGTGTAATGGATTTTTCGAGGCTTTAGAAACTTTTAAATTGAGAGAAAAGCCCAAAATGTATTCTTTATTGTTTGAAAATGCAAAATGACATCATTTGCTTGTCTAAAAGGAAGGACTTTACAAAGACTGAGAAAAGCAAAATTAAAGTTGCTTTTAGTTAAAATGCATCTCTTAAAAATTTCTTGGCAAGCACAGTCCCATATTGCAGTGTCAATCCTTTTCACAAGATACTTGCAGTCTAAGATTTACAGTATGCTGAGGGAATAAGAGAAATGAGTCTGTGGGAGTACAGGGTAAGAAGTGAAGGGCTTTTCTGTGCAAAGAGAGAGAGTATTCATTTTTAAGTGATTCATGAGCACTGTAGTTTTTGTAACTAAATATTTTCTTTAAAATTTCAGGCATTGCAACGATGTGGAATTATTTGCCACTAGAGCAAGATGAACTTCTTACATAAATATTTTGAAGCAGACATAAATTTGCAGTCACTAAATTTGTGCAAAAATAGCACATTTTCTTCCCCAGTTACTGCTTCAAAAATCTCATCCAGTAAACTGTCTTAAAACCAAAATGTTATCTTTCTCCTCAGGTACTTAAAGCATACCCTGGACCAGTATGTAGAGAAAGATTATATGGTTGTTGACTTCCACTGTGGCTTGAAGACTCTGAATAAACCATCTCTGAAATGGTTACAGCCTGCAAGGAATTTGACAGGAAGTAATTCTCTTACAGACTTAGTTTGCTCTTCAGACTGTGTAATGTCTATAACAAACTTCCATGAAGGAAGTTAGGTGGATCTGTCCTGCTCCACCCACAATTAACTGAGTTCACTTTGCCGTTGAAAATTCTGAAAATGATGTCAGTGCTGCTGGTTCTTTTGTTGAGTGTCTTCTGTGCAGTACTGAGGGATGGCCTGGGTGCTGCAGTGGTTATCCAAAGGTATGAAAAGCCATGGGAACAGAACCAAGATCTGTGGTTGGATGTACCTGAGCTTTGGAGTAGTGATGGCTACGGTTCAGGACTTCATGGAGCAGTTTGTTAGGGTGTAGTTGAGGCCAAAGCTCTTGGATAAATTGCATTTTAATAGTGGAGACCAGAATTGTGATGTTTGTTCCCTGAAAGTGTGAAGTTACCAATGGAGCAGCCAGTCCCTATTGAAGTCAGTCTTTTACTTGTCTGCACATTGTAACTTGTTTGAAAGTTTGTAAATTGGCCTCAGGAAGGCAACATGACTGAATATGGGTAGTATGATGTATCTGTTCTTTCTAGGGCTGGGTAAAGGAGAGGAAAGGCAAAGGTCTGTTATATTTTGTCTTTGACAAGAGGTTTGGACTGCAGTACTGGGTTCTGACATGCACTGACAATTCCAGAACAAAGCATTGCTCTGTTCTCCTTTTGGAAGATTCTTAAGCTAAATTTAGAGTTGTGTTATGGGGAGAAGCAGTACAAGGTTGGTGGTTTTTCTGTTGGCTTTTTTGTTGCCATACAAGTGCATGATGAGACTCTCCTTTATTCCAAAGATCTGTCTCTATTCCCCCACCCCGACCCAGAAAACATACAACAAAGGGGACACAGAGGCTCAGGTCACCAGGCAGAACCTGTCATTTTATTAACACTTGGAACTTCTTGGCGTACTGATATGGACAACTCAAAGCAAAATTCCCAGCTCAACATGTATGGGGTACTGTACTAGCTAGGGGGGAAAAAAATTACAAAAATAGCCCTTTTCAGACTTCTGGGGTCAAAGGAAAGGGAGGAGATGAGAGTACAAAGGATGAGAATAATTAGCCAGCATCGTGAAAGCAAATGTTGAACAGGAGTAGTCTCAAAAGAATAGACCCTGCTTTGAAGGTTCACAGCAGAGGCTCAGTGAAGTCTTTGGACACTGTAATCTAGGAAACTGAAGAACATAAACTTGAAGGTGCTTCAAGGTGCAAAACAGACTTAAAATAGAAACATTAGTAAAGCAACTCGGGTGTTTGACTTGTTAGTTTTTATTGTGGATTTTGGGCTCTCAGGCACAGTAGGACCAGTTGCACAGGGATAGTTTTTTGCTTGTGTGTGGCAGTGGCTTTGTTAATACACGCAGTGCCTGTTTCATTCACAAGTGTATGGGCCCAATTAAAACCCAAAAGGAAAAACTCATCCAATTCCTGAGTTTCCTGATTCCCTTTTCCCCCTCTTAGAATAACCTGTTACAGGAAGATTTTTCTTAGGAGTTCATGATCATGTTTTTCCCTGATCATTGTCCCTACTGGGAAGCAAACTTGGTAAAATAATAAGCAAAAATCTCAGTATAAAAGCAGGATATTCCAATATGCATGTCTCAATTTCATTTTGCAATACTGTTGAATAAGAGAAGAGTCTTTTTGTGCCACCTGGTTTCCATTTCAGTTTCAGCCAAGTAGAATCTATTGTTTAGGTGTCATGAAATGACACTGTAGAATCAAGCCAAGCAATAATGAAGGAAAGTTTTATTTCATACAAAAGGGACAATGCAATATCAAAGAACTAGCATTTGGCTTCACCTTTACTAATTACTAGCAAAGCAGGAGAAAATTAGTGGTAAAATTAAAGAATTAGGTATAAATTCTGTATCTGAAAATTTTAAAATTTTTTCAAACATGGAAGCCCTGCAAGCAGAAAATAAAGGGGTATGAAAAAAGTAATGTTTTTAATCAAAGATTTCTTTATAGATCCTTCATTGTCCTATTAGTATATTTTTCAAATTGCCTAATTTCTGTTCTGTCTCCCTGATATTAAATCTGTGAGTAAGCAGACACTGGTTAGGAACATAATAGTTAATTTGGCCTATTGTCAAAACTGACCACTTTTAAAATTGGCTTTTTTTAAATTTTACATTAAATTTCTTCTGAATTAGGTCTTTTTAATATATTTGAAAATAATACTGTGTGAAATGCCTGTAATAATAACTTTCCATTCAACTGTAGCTATTCAGTTCTACCATCCCTGGCATTTAACATTTTTCTAACAATTTTGTTTTCTTTTCCTAGGTATAAGAAAAACCTTAAAGCACTCTATATCATCCACCCAACCAACTTCATGAAAATTCTGTGGAATATCTTTAAACCTCTTATAAGGTACTTGGCACTTCATTGAACACATTATTCCCATTTAGTTCAAGGATAGTTTGTTCTCTAATAAGTTGCTTTTATAAAGGCTTGAAGTAAAATATGTCAGGTAACAGCTCAACACCCATTTAAACTGTCTTGAACTAACGAGTGAGGTGAGCTTGAGCTTGGAAATGAATAGGGTAGAGTTCTTTTCTTTCTAAGAAAAGGGTAGTTTTACTGGTATGTTAAAATATTGCTTTTAAAGCATGGTTATGTGTGGACTGTGAATGACTTTTTTGTTGTGTTTGACAGCTCTTAGGGAAATGGAACTCTGTGCATGACTGGAGTTACTGGGTGGTGCAGTAAAGTGGATGATGAATGATGAACCTCTGGGCTGATCAGAAGTGTTGGGATGAATAGGACTGACACTACTTATGTTCTCAAAATTAATGGATAATCCCTGAAGTGCCCATAGGAATTTGAAAAGGAGGATATTATGGTAAAGATGGTATCTTTTACTGGGTGTTCTTTTCCTTTACATGGTAAAAAGTTGATGCTACCTCCAAGGAGCAACCAGCAATGGGCAGACACTGCTATGTGCAAGAATGGTGGGGCTTGCTCAGCTTCTGCTTCTCAACTTTTGTCACTTTCAAAGAAATTCTGGCATTTTTCAAATCATATTGTGAATATTCTTGGGGCTGCAGGGTGGAAACAGCTAATCTTGAGAAGCCATAATGAACCAGCCAAAAATTTCCACTACAGTAACTTGCAATTGATTCAGTTTCTGAGTGCTAGAAAGCTAAGTAAGTAGAAAAGGGAAATTTAACTTCTGTACAGATCAGGACAACTAAGGTGCATGTGAAATTTTTTAAAAAAGTAATTATAGCTAAAAATCATTCCAGAATGTGCTGTTCTTGAAACAAGAAGACTAACTCTAGATCTTTATTTTAACTGCTAGTAAAATAAATGTTACTGATTGAGGACACAGAGAAGTGGTGGGAAAAGAGTGACAGAACAAGATGTCCAGTACCTGATGATGCCTCAGGAATGGAGATGGATTTATTTTTGTGGTTGGTTTGTTTATTCCTGATTTGCTTTAGGATGGGTTAGGAAACCTTCTAGGAAAAAAAAAAAACCCTAACAAAGCCCAACAATTAACCCAGAAAAATTCTTGATGGACATTACAATACTCTGACAAAACCATCTTCTTTCTTAGAGTTAGCTGAGAGCACCTTGGGAACAGCTCCAAGCAGATGCTTTTGGGACACCAGTGATTTTCAGCCTGTGCATGTAAATTCCCTCAGTGGAACTACAGGTGGACAACAGTGGTACTATTTGACATACAGCAATAATTGCCTGCTAATTCTTAAAAAGTATGACTTTACAGGTACCCATTGCAAATACTTATTTTCCCTGGATCTTACTATGTCTAAGTGGTTTTTCAGTCTTGGAAAGTATGACACATTGGCAGCTGAAAAGTGAGTGATCCTGATACACTCAAGCATTCATATCTAGCATAAATAATTCAAACCAACACCTGTCATCTTAGATGCATCCTCATCTTGACCTTCTGATCACCCTGTTTTCATCACAATTGGTTGTTTCTGTTTGTACCCGGCTTTTACCACTGTGTACCTGGATACTGGTTCTGAGAGTGATTTAGTAACACTCTACTCCCTGTTTTATAAATCTGTGACCAACAGCAACAAAGCTGCTTGTACATTGGGGCTGACAAAATAATTGAAAGTATGAGTAAACTCTGGAAAGATACACAAGCCAGAAAGCAGGAATCAGCCGAAGCTAGGGAAAAACCCTCTTTACTACTTAAAATGGTTTAATAGCCAACCATGCCTTTTCTTTTCAGGGTTTGTCAAAAAAGTTTGGGTTACTTACTAAGTGTGAAATGGCCCATGTACAGTTTGGCTAAATTATACTTTCATCGAAGACTAAAACTTATTAATATTGTTAATTTACTAGAGTAGTACAATTTAAAATTTTTTCATAGTACCTTTTCATTTGAGTTTAGACTAATCTTGTCTTGGCCTATCATGCTGTTAAGTGTCAATATTAATCCAGTTCACAAAAATAAGGGAGAAAAATCCTCTAGACTTTCCTAGCTTTGCTGAATTGTAGCCCAGACTCATTTGTAGATAGTGGTGCAAATAAAAATAGCAGATGTAAAATAGATTTCATTATTAAGAGGCATGTATTTATTTTTCGGTGATCTGTTAGTACATTTGGTACCTGTTAGCACATGACCTCAGTACTTTTACATGACAATGTATTTGCTAACAAGTGGACAAATGACAGAGTTACTAGAATGAAATATTTTAGCATACTTTCATTTGGTAGTACTTAAGAAAATGTAAGTACTTGAAATTTTTCAAGTTCCTGAAGTTGACTGATCTTTTTTCCAGTCCCAAAAGAAATGAGCAAGAAGGTAATGTGTTAAGTCAAGAGTATTTTCTCCAAAGTGCAAGATAACTGTAGGAATATCATATTTCTATGAGCTAGCAGAGCCTGTTATGAAAATAATATACATTTAGGTGGCAGTAGTGATGCAGCATTTTTAAGGAGCAGCACTTATTCCTAATTGCCCATGACTTCTTTTACATATTGTGGGTTCTGTGACATGTCCTCAGTTACCAGAGGTGATTAGTTACAGAGTTGTGTGCTCAACTGTGGCTTAGAAAAGATGTTGGAAGTTCAGGCTCTTTTGGATAAGAGACACTCTGGAGAGCTCTGAAACTGTGCATGCACAGAATGATATTCCTTCCTCATGTGTCCCAAAATTCCTGTTAGCAAAATTCAGGGAAGCGACTGTTCCACGCACCGCTAGAGGGAGCGTGTGCATGCGGATTGGACAATCCCGGGATAAACTCATCCATGCCAGAGTTTTCCCCCAATTTTACTATGGAAGTAACTTGCAGCAAAGTGTACTTTTTACCATCAGCACCTACTATTTTTCTTGACACTTCATGGCAGTTCAGATATTCTGTGTTGTGGAAAAATGAGGCATTATTTCAGATCATATGTACAAACATGTCCCTGATCCTTGTTTGAGCACCTTGGCTCGTATGGTCGTGCATTCTGGCTGAAACTCAGGACCTAGCTAATGGAGCTTCAAATTTGGAAGTCTGTTTTGTACAACTTGTAGAAAAGAAATAGTATTCCTGGTGTTTCCTAGAAGTTATCCAGCCCTTTTCAAAAGGGGTAAAGCTGATGGCCCAGCACTTCAAGGCTATACACTACCAATGCTTTGAAAATTTTACCTGCTGCTTAACTACCCCAAAGTTTATTTCTACATCCCCATTATTTTGTCTTTTTGCTGAGTGAAATACCTACCTAATACAAACATGTTGTTCTGTGGGCTGGATAACATTCTCTTGAAGGTTAACAGTTCTTTTAGTGAGCTTTCTAATGCTGTGTGAAACCTAGTTTCCAGTGCCTTTTAAAGTGATGTTTTTCATATCTGTGCAAATCACAAAACATTCAGATGGAAGTCAGTTATTTTTATTCAAATCAGACTCTCAGTCATGCACTGCATGTGTTTGATCCTATGAAATGAAATATATCTTATGTCTCCTGCTGTTTCAATTACAGTCTAATTTTGAGTTACACCAGCACTTGCATTTTTGTAGAATTAGAAAAGAAACCCTTTATAAATGTTCCTCCCATGCTAATTTTTATATTACTATGTGATTTTTTAATTGTTTTTTTTTTTTAAGCCACAAGTTTGGGAAAAAGATCACCTACATGAACTATTTAGGTGACCTGGGACAACATCTCAAACATGGCCAGTTAAATATCCCTCAAGAAGCCATCTGGTATGTGGCAAATTCCTCACTTTTTTCTCAGGTGGACTTGCATCTTGGTCATGTATTCCAAGAAGAGTCTATTTCTTCAGTGTAATTTACCTGTTTGTGCTGGGTTGGATTAATTCTGAAAGCTGCATTGCCATCAGAGACATACTGAAGTGCATCAGGTGTTCACTCTTCTACAGATTTGGAAAAAATCCATCTCTGTTATGGAGCATTTTCTTAATATGATTGCTACTTCTGTGTGAGTGTCAGCAAAACCAATCCATATGTCATTGCTGCTTATGAGTATCATACAATTTTCTTGGGGGAAAACTGTCATCCTGACCTGTAACAGATTGACTTCCTTTTATGAAGAGCATTCCCAGTCAGCAAAGTTTTGATTGATTTTAAACTTTATGGATGTATCTATTGTTAGTAGGTCCTTTATGTTTATGGGGTGTGTATTTGTGTGTGTTAGGGGGAAGTATTTGAGGGTGGATGGGAGATGAAAAGAGCTGCACAGGGCTCAGATACTCAAGCACCAGTATTAGTATCAGTAAGTCTTTCTAACATGGTGCTTTACATGGAAATGCTTTGATGTACTGACAGAAAGTGATTTTATGTCACTGCTGAATGAAAGGAACTGGAAGTTTTGATTATGACTGTTAGGGATGCCTGGTGGCTTTTTACACACCTTTTGTGTAAATATGGGATAACAGAAAATACCTTAGAGCTCTGAGGTTATAAATTGGATTGCATGGTTGCCAAAGAAAAGGGAGTTGTAATTTGAGGAGCAAAAATGTTTGAATTTTGCTGTTAAATTATGGTGTGATTCTATTTTTTGGACACATTTATTACTATGCTCCACTGGCTGAAGCAAAAAGTCTCTTTTATGTCTTGCTTAAGTATTCCACCACAAATACTACTTAAAAAATTCCTCCTGCTGAAATTCTGTAAGACAGGGTTCTGTAAGACCTGCAGCATATACAGTATTGTCAGGAGATCAGCATCATGAGCAATACTTGTAGCTGTTCACATCTACAGTCTGTCATCTGCAGTGCACAGAATATCACTGAAATCCTGATTTTTTTTTTGCAGACATGATGAAAATCTTTGGAGGAAACAGAAGGGAAAACTTGCACCTGTGGTTAGGGTTCTTCCACCATGGCCACCTCTGCCTACCCAGCAGTTTGGAGTCAGCCTGCAATAGTAAGCCATAAGATTCCTGAAATACAAGATTTCTGTACCCTGCAGCTTACTGTAATGTGCATATTCACCAGATAGACTGCCTGCAAATAATTTTTTTTGTTATATGTTTAGCTTCTCCTTCCCTTTAAAGGCCACTAAACTATGAGGCCAGACAATAGGTTTTATGAATTCAGGACAGGTCTCACAGTCCCAGTGACCTGCCTGATTTTCTCTAGACAGTATCTTTAGGATAGTCAATGCTATCATGGTTGCACAACTTTTTCTGGTGGACAAAAGTTTGCCTGTATATCATCCAGAGCTCCAAGCTGATATGTTGCTGGTGGATGCTGACAGTCTGAAAGTGTTTCGGAGATGTTTAGATGATGGGTAGCCAAGCCAAAACAGAGCTTCAGGCTCCACAGTGGCTGCATAAAGCTAAAATGGATGCTTTAGCCTTTATACTTTGTTGTTTTGTCGCTCACACATCCTTCTGATGTTTTATGAAATGAATAAAATCATGCCCTTCCAGAAATGCCCTGATAGCAGTTTGCATAGATTGCAGCACTGTACGAAGTATAAAAAATTGCCTACTTTACATGAAGAATGGGATGGCAATAGGACTTGCAAGATTGAATTTAATAAAAAGCAACAGCAAAAAAGACCATGAAACCGAGTTTCCTACCCACAGTCATTTCTGTCATCTTTTCATTCTCCTCAAAAACAGCTGAAGAATATTGTTCCCATTCAGCAAAGGCAATTTAGGCTATCTGGTACATGCATTTTTTTCCAAACCTCCTTCTACCCCCAGTCTACTTTTCTGGTTCTGATGACTCAGCTGGAAATGAGATACAAAACAGATTTTTTTTTCCTCTAGTTTAATGTTAAGCATGAGTCCTTTCTAGAAGACATGAAATTAGTACAATCAATATCTATTGTGTAAGAGCGACTTTGAGATTAACTTTCATGTTTATGAACTCTTTAGAGTTCAGCCTAATACTTGAAACATGGCTAATTCACTTCTCTAGTCCAGAGAATATCTTTCAGGTGGGCTCTACTGGGCCATTAAGAAGGACAGTGTTTTATGCCATGTTTTATTCACTCTTGCAGAAGAGATGGTGTGACATCACCACTTAAAATTACAAATAAACAAATCCCCTGTAACTTCTAAATCAGAAACAGAGAAATTAATTTAGACTACGTTTGTAAAGAAAGGTAGAAGTGGAGAAGAGGAAATAATGTGTGTTGAAAGCTTTTAAAATCTGAAGCAAAAAGAAAAGGTATCAACTTTCATCTTGAGGAATGAATTGCTTCTGCTTATTCCCTCTCCTTTTATGTTCTCTATAGATAATGATGGCAAAACAGCATTGATCTCCCACCTGTCTGGCAAAGGGGCAGGTTTGAAAGCTTCTTTTGATTGAAAGGCTCTTCTCTTTCCCTGAAGAGATCTACAGGAGGACTGATTCTATTTTTATATTTGCTTATGGGAAGCTGTGGACTGTGTATTTCATTACTGTTAGTAAAAATTGCACTATCAGGGAAACTGCCCAGATAGAGCCACTGTCATTAAAGGACAGTTTCTTGTTGGAGTCTTTCTTTAGTTTAAGAACAGAAATTATAAGGTACATAGGCCTGAGATATCATCATATATGGTACTTCTGGGATGATGATTGTTACTCAGTCAGTAAAAGATGTGTGAAAGGGCTTCATCCAAAGCCTAGGAGGGCTGAAAGGGCTCATTTCAGCCTAGGAGTCTAGGTGGCCAAATTTTGCTGAGATGTTTGATAATGGGATCCCAGTGATGTCTGGCTCTGGAAGGTGATAAAGCCACCCCCTTTAGAACATGCCTCCCTAGAAGCAACAGGCAATGCTCTCTCTGGTAACACTCCCTCTTGTAACTCTTTTATCAGTTTATACTGGTTAATGCATTTGCTTTCATGACCTATAATTAAAAACTAGAAGAGCAGAAAGTGCCTTAACATTGGTTCAAAATATCTCCCTTTTGTCCAACATATGGGAGGGAAGAATCCTGTTTTGTAGGACAGTGAAGTGAAGCTGAAGGAAGTTTCCATTTAGACAGTGATAAACCAGTAAGTTTCCAAGACCAGTACCTTGCCTTGGAGGAATCTTTTAACTCACAATGACATTTTTAACCTTGTAGAGTTGGATTTTCAAAATGATGTAAAGCAACTGGGTATTTAAAAATCATAGAGAGTCTGTGAGAACTGGGAGTGTAATTCTTGGAACTGTAATCTATACAGAATTTGGTTTAATTTATAAGTGAACAGAAGGGCTTATTATCAGGCTAATTCAAAACTTTTCTTCCCTGTGTTACCCCCATCCACTCAGGATGCAAAATCTAAATTTAAAAAGGCTGCATTTGCTGTCTTTAAACCCTCAGAGTCACCCTAAGTTCTCTAGGGAGAGGAAAAAACAAACACATGCCAAATTGATTTCATCTTGGGTGTCTATCCAGCTTTACTTATATTTGCTTGTCTGGGATTTAAACATGTAGCTTGTATTAGGCACAGAGGTGAAGTGGAAAACCTTCCTCATTGTGAGCTTCTGTAAGGACTGAATAATTTGGCCTTTGCAGCTTGAACTTGAATGTGGTAACAAGTTGTCCTGAAGCTTCCACTGAAACTGCACTAATTCCAACAATAATAAGTGAGCTTAGTAATGGCATTTAAATAATCCAAACTTGCCTTATATGGCATCTTTGAAATAAAGTGTGGGGGACCACAACAGGCTATCTGTTACCCTATTTTAATTCTTTATGGCTACAGATATAGACCAGACTTTCCCAGTTTGCTGAATGATACTGTCTCTATAGCATTGCTGAGTGGCTTGCCTGGTTGCCAGATTGTGCCTTTGAAGGTTTGATCTCATGTTAAAAACAGTGGGATTTCCTTAAAAATATAAAATAAGACAACTGAAACTCATGTTCATCCTCATGCGAATATCAGACAAAACAATCCTTCTGAGGAAGTTATGTCCACACTTAATTTTTTGGTTACAGTAATGGGAACCCATGCTGAGGTTTGGTATGTGCTGATGAATGTGTCACACAGAAGGGGTGGGATGGCTTTGCACATTTGCTGTTTATTGTGGCCTGCTCTGACTGCCTAATTCAACCTTCTTATGTGCAGACAGTGAGGAGAGCAACGACCACAGTGAGGCAGCCAAAAGGTTAATCAAGCCTCTCCTCAAGTCTTCAGCAGAGGGAAATGGCAGGGAATAGCACTGAAACAGGGCAGGCAGCAAAGGATTCCTCCTTGGCTGTGAGTTCCAGCTTGTAGTGATCAGAGACTTTCAGAGCAGAGTACTGCACTACTATGGAAATGACTTTCTGTTACTCACCAGCAGCTGCTGCTTTCACAAACCCAGATATTTCAAACAATGTTCATGCATTGTGTTGCTACAGCAAGACTAGTTTCCTGCTTTTTCTTCACACAAAAAAATGTGGAGCAGGAGGAATTAGCTATTCAGAATCTATCTACTTTAGTTTGCTCTGCATGTCAGGGTGAAAAATAGGATTTTTCTTCTAAAAGCCATGAATAAAGATTTTATATTTAAAAAGGGAAGGAAAAGTTATGGGGACCCTCTGCTTTTGTAGATCAGATAAGAACAGTTAAAATGCCTGAATGGACTGTCCTAAATTCCAACAAAGGAATTAATAATTGACTCTGTGGGCCAAGCAGCATCACTGTCCTGTGCTGTATGAACAAGCTCTGATAAACCCTTATTGCTGCACCTGATTGCCTCTCTCATCAAGGAAGGTCACAGCTGAGCTCAAATACAGCACACAGAGTTGACATTGACTAGCTATTGACATTGTTCTATCTGATTAGTTTTTAAATCTAAAATTAAATATATTTTGTGAGAAGACAGGAAATGTTTTCTTTTTCTATCTAATGCCATGGATGGGGGAAAGGGGACAGAGAAAATGTTCAAAATTGCCAAAACTGTGCAGCTTTTGCTTGTTAAATTGTTACCATAAACATTTTAGAGTGCTTTCCTTTTGGTCATCATCCTTCTGCTTGTCCATGCTGTGTATGGATGACCAGGGAGGAGGAATGCATTCTAAATCAAACCTCTATGGGCCTCAGCAGGGAGAAAATGAAAGGGAGAGGAAAAGCAAAGAGAGAGAAAGATTATCAGCCAAGAACACCTAATGACACTTCAGTACTGTGTGTGAAGGCCTTGTGTGGGTAACTGTCTGCTGTCTAGAGATGAGCCATTGGGTGTGTAATGTGTTGCAGTAATTGATCATGATATCAACTGATATCCTACAGTGAGAAGTTGTTCTCCCTGGCACTGTGTTTACCAGAATAGATCTCTCTGGAATCTGACATTGCTGCGATACCACTGAGATCTGTGAACCATTTCCAGAAGCTGTACTGAGCACTGTGGAAATGCTCTGTTCTGTTCATCACTTAAGCAGAAAGAGTAAGAAAATACCACTTTTGAAATTGCCTGTAGCACTGCCTAATCCCCAGTGACAGTTTGCATTATCCATCATAAGGCACAGCAGCTCATCCCACCAGCCTGGCCAAGGCAGAGGAAACATGGATTGCTTGGCAGGATCCAGGAAGAGAGGACAGAGGGGTCATTTCCTTGATCTTTGAGCTGGTCTGATTAACTGAAGTAATGTCCTGATCATTTTATGTCCCTTTAGGTCCAGTAAAGTGAAAGCTGTGTCCCACAATGTGAAATGCTCTGAAAATACACAGCGCAGCTCCCCCCAGTGCTCCACAAACAGAGCAATCCTTTGCATGTGACTGTCAGGGAATAGCCTATTCTATTTTAAAATACTTTTTTTTTTTTTTTGTTAGAACCTTATTCATTTTACTGAGAACAGAACCTTTCCTTCAAGGGAAACTGGAATCCTACAGAAAATGGTAGAAGTGCAGAAACTGTTAACTGTACCTTTTTTTTCCTAGAAAAAAGAAGGTGATGTGTAGGGTTTATTATTACAAATTATAGCCTAGTTATTTGTTTTACCTCTCTGACAGATATACTAGTTCTCAACAGGAGCAAGTGCTGTAAATAGTTTGCTATTTATACACTGAAGCTGGAAACACATTTATGGCTAACAATAATAATTAGAGAACATTTAAAAAAAGCTGCTGGGTTGCTATTTGGTTCCTCTGGAGTGAGCAGCTGTAAGAAAGAAAATGCAATCAGTGCAACTTTAGAGAGGCTGAGAATGGGTTCCATGAGCTTAAATTGTCAAAAATAAAGATGTAACAGCTTCCAAACACATTAAAGTCTTGATGATGCTCCCATTTAAGTGAGTTAGGCTTTTGACTAATTTTAATAAAAGCTGCTCTGAGTGTTCAGGGTTTAAATACATGAAATAAAATCCTTTGACACACAGGGAGTATATTAGAACTCCCTTTTTAGAAAAGCTAAAATTAATGTGCATTTTTTTCCCCTTACCTTGATTTGCTGCAGGCTTTTCCTCACTGGCATCTGGAATGTTGGCCTCAATACTGACCTCAACTCCCACCCCTGTTCTTCTTCAGTCCCTTATTGGGAGATATAATTTCACTGGGGATTTCAGCTTTGCTTGCTGTGCAAAGAGACCCTAAAACTTCCTCCCTGGTGTGGTTTATTAGCAAGACTAGTTTATTAATGGGGCTGCACAGTCACTGTGTGACTATGTTGCTTCTCTGAGGACTGTGTAATGAACCTGGCCCTGGTGGCAGAAGCTTCTCTCATGAGTGAGTTTTTTTCATGGAGTACTCATAGCCTTTGGTTTGGCTCTCAGAGCTGTGATAATGGGGAACATTGCAGTGGGACTTGGTCTCACAAGTCAGGTCATAAATATTTCTCCTGGCCATTATCATGTCATTATGATGCTGCAGAGAATCATTGCTCCAGCAGGTCTGGTACTGTTTTGTACTGAAATTAATGGTGCCTTGCCAATGTGTAAGAACAAGAAGTTGGATAGCCTCATCTAAACATTATACTTGCCAGCAGCATCAAATAATGATCATTTCTAATGCATAAAAAGACTATACTTTAGGATTATCTGAATTAAATTAATTCCTTGCTGTTAGTCTTTTCTTTCCTGCAAGTGTGTTGCATACATTGCATGCATTTAAAATTTATTTGGTCAAATGTCTGAGATGGTCACATTGTGAACATGGTTTGTGAAGTTATGCTACATTTTTAAAGCAAAATTTCTGCATTTGTTTACAGCAAGGAAAATTCCCCTTGCCTAAACAGTTCATGTTGCAAGTAGGTACAGCAGTGTCCACAAAGTGGTATTAACCTACACACAGAGCATCACTGAATTTTATACACTTTAGATTCTGATCTGGGTATTTTGTTGAAAAAGAACAGTCAGTGGATTGATTTTTAGTAAGGCTCACAGAAGAGCTTTGGGCTTATGTCATCCAAACTCCACAGAGGAGTAGAGCTTTCTGAAATATTGCAAGCTTTTAAAAATCATTGCTTGAAAGGATAGAGACTGTAGCAGGAATTCAGTTTTCTCTTGTCTTCTAAGTCTTGACAAGCATTGGGAAAACAAATACAGGGGAGAGAGATTTGACAATTTCCCTGTTCCTTCATGCTGATTTAGTTGCTGTAACATTCCTTTTGAAGTAAACACAAAACATAATACTGAATTGCTCTTTCCATGCAATGATGTTACAGAAGTTGTATCAAATACAACTCCAGTTATTATCAGTTAGTTTATACTGATAAAGTAATTAGTCAGCCTAGACAGATAGAGAAGAACTATTTCCAGTACTTGGAAAAGAAAAAGGTCTTAAGAATCATTCTCTTCTGCAGGTGTAACTTCAGCTGGTGGCACAAAGTCTACTTTAAAATCTGAGGTTGGTCTGCTTTTTTGTTGTTGATTACTATAAAGTGTAGCAGAATGCTCAGCAGCTACTAAGCTTCTCTTTTGCCAAACTGCCAAAACCTTTTTTTTGTTAAAATAAGAAAGATAATGACAGAATTTTCAGTTCCATCTAGATCCAAAAAATGCTTGATTTTTTTGCCTCAACTGTTCACTCATGAAAGAGGAAGAAACCTAATTTCAAATAATTAAAAGCATTAATAATCTCACTGCATCGCTTTGCCTTCAAAATAAATAGTACAATATCCTTTTAATTATACACACACTGTGGCTTAAAAAGAAACAAATGACAAAGAAAAATCTGCATGATAAAAGTTTCCTAAACTTGCAGCACCTCTTGATCAAGCATTTGCTGTGAACTCCTTCCTTGCCTGCCTTTAAGCTGCCTGTGTCAAAAGAGGATGGGTTTTTTCTGGGCAAGAACAAAGTATGAAAATATTTAACACTCAGTGCCTGATACAGCAAAGATCACAACTACACAGGATATGTTTATATCCTGAGAACTGGAGTGGTGATTGGGTGCTGGCATGAGAGGATGGAAAAGAATTATTTTCAGATTATTGTCTGATAAAAAAAGTCTGATTTTGTCTTATTAAAAAAACCAAACCCAAACCAAGCACTAAACAAGTTTTTTTTTCTCTTAGGATTAGTTAGGAAACAGCAAATCTGAGGAGTGTCTTGATACATGCATCGTAAACCCATGTAATAGTGTTTGAATTAGGTGGAATCTCCAATAAAAATCAATGTATTGCAGTTTTTGCTTTCAGTATTCAAACAATGTGTGTCTTAATATGGGTTCATTTTAACTATTTCACCCAGGGATCGGTCTGAGTTTGAGTTTATTTAAACCCTAAGTCATAAATCACAAACATTTTTAAAAACTTGCACTGAATAGGTTTCACAGTTGTGAAGACAAATGGAGGCAGGCAAGAAAAACATAGCTTCTCATCTTCATTGCTAATTTTCAAGAGAAATCCTGGCTTCCATTAGGTCAGTGTGAGATAATAATATTTAAGTGAGGACAGACTAGATTGATATTTGCCCTCATTGCTAGGTTATGCTCCTTTGTGTTTTAGTTTATCTCAGGGTAAATAAGAACATTAAATAACTGACCACTTTATTTTCTTGCATATTTCATACCTTAAATGAACCTTATTAATGATGGGTATGGGAGAATAAGAGAGATATCCACTGCACCTCAGAGTGTGCAAGTAGTGGAGCATCTGTAGGGATGCTTGTGTAGAAAACAGCTGGTTCCTTGCCCCTAAAAATTGCTAATTAACTTCCAATTACCTGCAGCAGGCAAGGCCAAGTGCAGCAGTTCTGCTGTTAAAGGTGAGGAGTTCTGCAGTAGGTGAAGAGTTCCTAACAGACCTTTTTGAACACCTCATGGTCCAAATTCAGGATTTCGACTCAGACCCATAAAGGTCTTTGGATGTGCTGCTTCCAGAGTGGTGCTGATTATGAAAACTTTGCAGAGGTAGCTTGTACCAAATATTATGGTTGAATACAGGGGAGTGTAAACAGTTCACTACTAAGAATGTTGAACATGAGTGGCATTCCTGTAACTGTAATCATGAGAGGATAATTAGAGCTTGTGTAGTATATCAGTGCATGCCCCATCTGCAGATGAAAGCCAGAATTTTTTGTGTATTTTAAATTGTTATGAAACAATCATCCTTCCATATACCTAGTTTATCTTAATAAGCAAATACCTCTTCCTTACTAATCACAGGAGTCAAGAGAGCTGTAATGAGGATGAGTGAGGCACTAACATTACATCTGTTATTACCTAGAAATTGAGTGAGAAAATAGCCACTGAAATGTTAATTAAGTTAAACTTTTGCCTGTGTATATGAGGAAGGCTTTGCATTCTGGTGTTTTCTTGAGCCCATTTAAAGATTTTAAAGAAACAGAAGGTTTGTGGCCATCATTATGTTGTGTTAGTGACCAATAACTAGTTATTCTTGCATTGATCTGACATAAAACCTCTATGTCTTGCTTTTGTTCTTTCTGGGTGTTTTGTCTCATCACTACTGCACCAATTTCATACTCTTCTCCCTCAACAATTGATGAGTCAGCTCAGACACTCACAGTTTTCTGAAGCAGCAACACCAAATGTGCAGTAGAGGAAAAAAAACTAGTCATAATGGTTATGGTTAAAAAAACTCCAGGGCTGGCTCATCTTCATCACTGCAGAGTTTCTCCTGGATGAAATGTTACCATTCTGAAAGCAGCAATCAGCCTTGGGTTTTCTCCAAACCTTGTCCACCTTTGGCTGAAATTTCATCTATTCAATGCAGTATCAATACAGCTTGGAAGGGATGGACTCTGATGTGATGAGACCTCTTGTCCTACTTTCTGCACCTTCAGAATTCAGTGGCATAGTAGTGCTGGCCACCCCTACACAGGCCAGTTCAAGCATTTCTTAGCTGAACTATCTAATTCTTTTCCCCAGCTCTCAATCCTCCTGTGCCCTCAGGAAGGAGGGTCAGGGCTCTGTTAATGGTGTTATTTTCCAGCCAATCCCAGGTTTGCTCAGAGCTGTGATATTCCCTATCATAGAGAGATTTCCACAAACCAGATTTCTAAAGAGAGATTCCTTGTCAGGTACATCATTTTTTGACATTCTCAGCCAGCTGATGCTTGAAAGCCAAGTACCTGTCATGCCAAGGCTATTAAGTGGTAGGTGATAGACATGCATTTTTTTGTGCTTGATTGTAGGTGTGCAGGTATCTGTTGTGCTTGCTGTCTGCTGTGATTTTAACTCTTTCTGTAAATCTGGAATATCTCAGTTGTGCTGTCTCCAGCAAGTGCTGACCTTGTGGGTTGCTGACAGCCCTGGAAAGGTGACTGGCAGCATTCTTTGCACTCCAGATGTGGCCATAAGCACAGTGAAAGCTTCAGTTTGTGTTCTAGAAGTGACAAAAATTCACTGTCATTGCCCTCTTTCATTTGATTTTGGCAGAATTTTCAGCCTTGCAGAGTTAGCAGGAAGTGGGATTTGCTTTTCACCAAAGGTGCAGTAGTTCCACTCTTTCTTCCATTGCTACATTTTCACATCTGTGTACTTGAAATCAGTTTTGGAAACTCTGAGTTAGACCACAGAAGCTCTGCAAAACCCTGCATCATCAGCAGAGTTAGGATTTCTTGAAATATCCGTGGCCCTGTGGCATCCCTTACATCCATTCTGCACTACTCAGGCTCTTATTTCTTGAGCAGCTCTGGTGCAGGAGCTGTGCTGCTACTCAGACTGAGCACCTGCAGTGCTGTGTCCAGGCTAAGGAAGCTCTCAGTCCCTGAAGTTCACTCAACCTTTTTCACCTTGCTGATTCCGGTCCCTCTGACAGATTTCTTGGGGTCATGGTCTTCCTCCTTGATATTTAAATTGTGTGCCTCAGTTCCAGACACCTCTATTTGCAGTAGCTCCTCCCAGTGTGGAGGCACTGTCACCTGCACAAAGGAGCCAAAACTCCCCTTCTTGGACCCAGTTTACATTGATCTGACATTTACATTTATCTGTATAACTAGATAGTTCTTTCTGACCCAGGTTGCTCTCACTGGATCTAAGTAGTAAGCCCCTCAGTACTTTTACAGAGACTAAAGATTTCCTGTTTGCAGAGATTCACCTACATCTGTTTGTAGTTTAGAAACAAGAACTATTATAGCTCATGCCTCAGATATTTATTACAATAAACACAATAAGCTGAAGTTTCTCAGTTTCTGTAATTTTCAGGTTGTTTTTTTTCAAGAATTGAATCAAATATAGCCATTTCACCACTTTCATTCCAGCTTCACTTTAGAGTGAAAAATGCTTTTTAATACTGAATTTTAAAATTCCTGATTTAGGTTTTTTAACTTTCTAGAGAAGAATTGGTTTCGTAAAATGAGTTCTGAGTATCTGAAAAAATCATCATCTCATTAAGACTAAACCTCAGAGTTCATCCTCTGCACCAAACCAGAGAAGTGCTCTTAATTTCAGAAAGAAGGGTGTGGTATGATCCTGAACCCATGTGATGACTTAGTCAGGCCAAAAAGGTTTACCCTGTAAAAAAAGCACATTTGTAGCTTGATATTAGCCAGCAAACCAGAGGACATTTTTTTTTCTATGCACAGCATCAAAACCATCTAGTTTATAAATGCAAGGTTTGACTTGCACTAAATAAGATTTTTTTTGTGTGTGTGTGTACCACCTTATCTCTACTATGCCCTGAGAAATTACATTGCTTAATTAAATATCCACTCTCTTCTCAGAACACTTCTTAAGTGTTTCTAACCTGGTGTTGTTTTTTGGCAGGGAACAACACCCGATGCTTCACCCACAGGACCTTTTCTCCAAGAAGCCAAACTTAGCCACAGGGTGCTCATTTTCTTTCTCTGGTTGGTATGCCTCCATGTGTCCTCACAGTCTCTTCTGTGCCAAAGTGAGACTGTAAAAGGGGGCTGCCCTCATGATCAACTGTTTTGGTAAAGCCATGCTATGAAGGATAAAACAACGCAACAAAATCTGTGTTTTGTTTGCAAACCCCTCAGCATCTGGAGGTGAGGTATCAGCTTTTGTGGGATTTTTATTTGATTGAATACATGTATAAACTGCACTGCTCAGACCTGCATGAAGATGTCAAATAGGTTACAAAAAGCAGGGGTGTCACTCAAGCCTATTTCAAACATTGATACACTGTCATTTGTAGCTGCTTTTATGCAAACTTCAAAATATATAGGTAGGATTATTATCGTTAATGTATTTTATGTTTTAGAGATATCCTCAAAGGTATGAGCAACATGCTTATTCATGCTTTAAAAAATTTAAAAGCAAAGTAACCTGGTATGATTGTTACTAAAATTTCCAAAATTTGGTAACATTTGTGTTCTATAGAATGGCCATATAAGAAAACAGCTACAGGAGAATTGCATAAAGAACTGGTTACTAAAGAGCTCATGTGAGATCAACAGCAGCTCAGAAACGATGGAACAATAAACTCACAGTGAAAGAATTGCACTAGGGAATTGTAAAGCAGAAAAGAAAACAGTTCCCTGTAGGAAAATTATCTCACAGAAGCCTCCATGGCCAAGTCTTTCCTACCTGACCTATTTTATTGACAGGAAGTGCTTTGCAGCATAAAGTTTTTGTTCTCTGTTGTCTCGTGGTACCACAGGAGAGTCCTGGGTGATGACTCAAAGGTCTAAATGGAATGGTAATAACCATGCAATAGAAGTTTAATGATAAAGTAATAATTATCCTATTGTATGATTACAGTGACAACTAAAGCTGTCCTTTGTCTGTTCAACAGAAGAAGCAGAGGTAAACAATAATCCTTCCTCTTCCTCCCTTTCATGAGTCACAACAAATCTTGCTGATGGAGAAAGTTCTGGTTCCATTTTTTTTAATGGTGGTGGTATAGTCAGAATGGGTAGAGATGGACGGTTATGCATTCTGAATGTTTGGATTGCTGCAGCTTTGCATCCTGGCCTCCGCTTCTTGTGATCAATCAAATATCTTTTAAAAATGCAACACTGGAAAAGCTTCACATTGGCCACTTGAATATTTCAAGTTCTTGGCTCTTTTGTTTTCAGGTGAATGTTTTTACATAGGGCTCATAGAGATGAGATAAATTCCAAGACTGGTTTGTGTGCCATCAAATAAAAATGAACATTTTAATAAGCAGAGTTTGTATTTTTTGTGTTNCAAGGAGACAGGGTGTGGGAGTTTTGGTCAGTTTTCCACTCAAAATCTTCCTTCAGTTCACTTAGGGAGAGGAGTCTCTTCTGCTATGCCTTGGGGTCCTTCCCAGTGGGATGCAGTTCTCTGGAAGCGAGGCTTTCTTTCCCTCTTTGGGTCTCCCACTGAATCACAGCTTTTCAGCATGAGCACCTTCTCCCACGGGCTGTGAGTGGATCCCTGCATCCCCCCATGCACTTTGTGAATTACAGGGAGGCAGTTTGTTGTGTTATAGTCCTCTCCACAGCTTGCAGAAGAATTTTAGCTCCGACGTTCGAAGCTCCTCCTCGCCCTCCTTCCTTTCACTGACCTCAGTGGTTCTCATCACGTGTCCTTGAATTAAGCATTTAAATTTTAGCTTGTAGAATCGTGTGTTGAATTTTAACCTTTTGCTTAAGAAACCTCTGCCATGGTACAAAGGGTAAAGGAAATGCAAATTTCTGAAGCTTACTAGAACTAGGAAATCTGAAAGAAGATGTCTTGGTTTAGACGTAGTAGTGGGAATGAAAACCACTTCCAAATCAGGATGGACACTTTGTAAGATTTGGCAGGACCCCAGTTGTAAGAAACATTTCCAAACTCAGTTTGGGACAGAAGGGATTCAGATGCTCACTCTTTGCCATTTCTCTTCTGAAAGCAGACAAATTAACGAAGGTTTTTGATGCCAGCAACCCTCAAATCAAAGATGATTGAAAGAAAAAGAATGTAATTTTCTTGTCTGCCTTTCTTTGACAAGTTTCCAGCAATGTGACAGCGTGGGTTGCTTTAATTTATCTTTATCAGTTTTGATTTTCTGTGTCTTTTTTGTGGGACAACTGATGGGGGCAAGTAGGAGGGGAGCTAAGCATTTTTAGCAACAGTAAATAAATGCAGAGTGTGACACAGTTGTGTCATGGCACTGTGAAATTTTGTCTACTCTGGTGAAAGCCATCTTATTTCAATGTGAAATGAAGTGCCTGCTTGTTTTCATTTATGAGTATTGACATTTAAATAATTACTCAGTTGCATTCTCAATTGCAGTATCACTTTTTATTGAATATAGAAGGCTTCTTTGGAAGTCATAAGCTACATTTTTCTGTATAGCACTTAATATTTAGAATAAAATGTCACTTTTTTTGGTCTGAGGAGCTTAGTGCAGGGTGGTAAAAGTCCATTGATCTCTGTATCTGTTTTTCTGGTGAAGGGCAGGGGGCAGTTTGTCTGAATTACTTCACCACAGGCTCTGCAGTGGTGATAGAATCTAGTGACATGCAGTGTTCATCAGAACTGGGGAGTCCAGGCTCATGTCCCTCATCCCCTTGCAGTGCTCTGGCACTGCTACTCCAGGGTGGATATTCTGTATGGACTGTGTTACTCACACTATTCCTGGCAAAATAGCTCAACTTGTACATACAGGCAAAAAAAAAAAAGTCTTTTTACAGAGACAGCTGTAAGGGGTCCTGCTGTAAACAGGATTTGATTGAAGAACATTGCTAACAAAAATTAAATAGACTGCTTCAAAAATATTTCTTGATAGGACAAAAATGAATGCTTTGAGCTGTAATGATCAGGATTGCCTTCAATCAATTTTTTTTTCTCACCCTATGACTCAGGTGGTTTTAGCACGCATTTTGTCTGCAAAAAGGAAGACACAGTGATTAATTTTATTTTAGTCTGTGTAAGTTAGGTTGGCTCAATTATGGCAGTTCTAAGATCTGGGTTGTTTTTCCCCCAGTGTCTGAAAAGGCAGATTCAGGGTTGGAGAAGGTATTTCCAGGCTTATAAGGCAGTGTACTTATCCACGACAGTGGAATATCCAATGAGAGGCATCAGGTCCCTTCCTTCCTGTCTTGGGGTGCCTTTATGTGTCTTGGGGTCCCCTATCATCTGCCTTATGCCCAGAAATGGGTCCCATGACTTTAAGCTAGGGCTGGGAGATGGGGGGAGAGCCAGGAGAATTAGACGTAGAGTCTCTGTTCAAACACAGAGGCTCCCCTGCCCTTGCTCTCAGTCTTTCTCAGGAGAGAGAAGGAGAGAACACATGCTTTGCTTTTTGCTAGCTTTTTTTGTTAGCTCAGGCAAGGAGTTTTCCCCGGGACTGTGGCTTCTTCTTCTGGAACTGTTCAGCTTAGCTCTGGTCATGAACACCAGAACATCCCTGAGAGGCCCACACCACAGCCCAGTGGAGGGAGGCTTCAGGGATGCCACATCCCAGCTCTGGACCTCAGGAGAAGCTGAGAAGAACTCTAAACTCCACCAGCTTTCTCTGCAGCAAGAAACTTTTAATATCTAGCGTTATCCATTCTTTTCCCTGTGCCTGTGTGCGGTCTGCTTGTTAAATAAACAGGTTTTTTCACTTTCCACCAAGAAATTCCTGAATAGGGGTGGGGGAAGGGCGTGCTGAAACCTACTTCTTCAGAGGAGATGCCCCTTTCAGGACGTTTTCTCCTAACTTTCCTCTGCCTCAAACGGAGACACTTCCCATCGCTTGTTATGAGACCCTGTTGCTGCAGGCCCTTAGCCAG